>SSNP01000114.1:678203-689951 GCA_006937955.1 Pachypanchax playfairii | reverse complement strand
GGCACATGGAGAGAAAGAGGCTGTAAGAGAGCAGCTGAACCACAAGAGCAAAAACAGGCTTTAAAACGGATCGGCCGGAGAGAACCCAGCACGTTGGGTTCATGCTTTAAAACGGATCGGCCGGAGAGAACCCAGCACGTTGGGTTCATGCTTTAAAACGGATCGGCCGGAGAGAACCCAGCACGTTGGGTTCATGCTTTAAAACGGATCGGTCGGAGAGAACCCAGACCTGCAGGTCTTAGTTTGTTACATGTACAGTATGATGCTGTGTTGTTTATCTGAGATCTTTGGACCAGAACGGTGATGCACTTCCTTTTTATCATGACTGTATTTTGAAAAGGTTTTTTTCTGGTCTGGTTCTTGTGTTCTGCGGGATCCAGTTAAAGTAAATACCCAACAAACACAAATAAAAACAAAGAGGGAGGAGCTTAAACAGAACAAGGAAAGACCATCTGTAGGAAGAACAAACACAAGACGACAGAAAGAGGCGGGGACTGACACACGTAGCAGATCCACGCCTCTGGGTTTGGTACCATTTGGTGCCGCACACACAGAAACCCACGCCCCAACTCATCCACGCACGCACACACATGCACACACACAGTCTCATGTAAACTGAGACTTGGATTGGTTTTGTCTCACTAACCCACATTTCCCTGTTGACTGTAATGTAGAGCGCAAAGCGCCTGCAGGGCAGACACGTGGGGAGGTTGCTGGTTCCAATCCTTTGGGACAATATGCCCTTAGAAATGTCTTGCTAATGTCTTGTTTCTTCATACGATGTCACCTTTTTATAAAACATTACACTTCAGATCACATTAGGCAGGACGGGTCATCGCTGTAGGACTGTTGTGTTGCTGTGTGAGTATGAAACACATTTCCTGTCTCCTTTAAACCGTCCAATCATCTTCCTGCACTTCTTTAAGGAGGACACTTTGGTTGCTGCATGATTCTGTGCACATGCCTGGTTTTCACATGCACAGCTTCTGAGACTAATTAAACACTATGGATTAATGTGCCCACAATATGAGTGTGGAGTGGGCAGGTGTTTTCCTGATGTGTGTCTGTAATTATGAAGCTCAACATTTAATCACAGAACATTATTAATTACTGACTGACACGCTGACCTTGTGTTTGAGTGACTTTGACAGAGCTGTAGGAGTGTGTGTGTGCGCGCATGTGTGTGTGTTCCCATGTGCTTCATGTTCTGAGGTTAGTCTGGTTTCATTCTGGTTTATAAACCACAGCAGTGTGGAGTGTAAAAGCTGGAGGCTATGGAAGCCCACAGGGGACATGAGGAGGCATGGCAGCTGAATTAAATGCCCTTTTCAGGTAAAACTGCTCTGATTTACCTGTTCAAACGCTGCTGTGGGTCAGCACACACTTCAGAAATACCTAGAAAGTAACACTTATTACATTTTTATTATTTGATCTAGAACCAGATCAGGAGTTTGAACTGGACCGGATCAGGAGTTTGAA
Source organism: Pachypanchax playfairii (assembly GCA_006937955.1). Lineage (NCBI taxonomy): Eukaryota > Metazoa > Chordata > Actinopteri > Cyprinodontiformes > Aplocheilidae > Pachypanchax > Pachypanchax playfairii. Next base: position 688,472 of record SSNP01000114.1, on the reverse strand, counting down.
CTGGACCGGATCAGGAGTTTGAACTGGACCGGATCAGGAGTTTGAACAGACCGGATCAGGAGTCTGAACTGGACAGGATCAGGAGTTTGAACTGGACAGGATCAGGAGTTTTAACTGGACCGGATCAGGAGTCTGAACTGGACCGGATCAGGAGTTTGAACTGGACCGGTTCAGGAGATGAACTGGACCGGATCATGAGTCTGAACTGGACCGGATCAGGAGATGAACTGGACCGGATCAGGAGTCTGAACTGGACCGGATCAGGAGATGAACTGGACCGGATCAGGAGATGAACTGGACCGGATCATGAGTCTGAACTGGACCGGATCAGGAGATGAACTGGACCGGATCATGAGTCTGAACTGGACCGGATCAGGAGTCTGAACTGGACCGGATCAGGAGATGAACTGGACCGGATCATGAGTCTGAACTGGACCGGATCAGGAGTTTGAACTGGACCGGATCAGGAGTTTCCTGGTAGCATCTGAATCAGATCAGATCATAAACATTTGACATTTTGTATCTGATTAATATTCTGGATCTAATCATGTTTTCCGAGCAGCGTGAGTTCACACATTCTGATTCTGTCATTTTACGGTCCACAGAAAGTAAATCAAACATTTTGTGGTGGAACATAAGAACAATGAACTGAAAGTTTTTCTAAATGAAATGTGTGAGTTGATTCATGCTGCTGCCTCTCCTCCAACACGTTCACTGCACCGTTCAGTCACCGCGGCGATACTTAAGCCGTCAGTGTTGTCGGCACACGGATCACCTGCTGTTCTTAAAGCTTTTCCGCGGCACCGCCTCCTCTCCAGCTTCCACCTGTAGGCTTTCAGGCTGTACACTCCCTGCAGGTGTCCCCCCGTGGGCCGTGACAAGGTCAAAGCAGAGAACGTTTGCCTCGTTTTCAAGAATTCAACCATCCACTGCTTTGATTCACACCTGCACTTCCTTTGTGTAGCAGGAAGTCATTAGGTTGTTAGTTATATAAACCCAGAACCTAAAAACGAAAGGTTCTGGGTTATATTTAAATAAACTGACAGAAAACCTTCAAACTAAAGAAAACCAGAGAAAGTGTTTGGCTGCAGTGAAGAACAGCTGCCTGAAAACAAACAAACAAACAAACAAACAAACAAACAGACTGTTTGTCCTCGATGTCAAAAACCTCCTGATTTATGGTTAAAAAAACTCAAATAAAATCTGAAGTCAGAGTTTTAATGTGACAGTCAGGAAGTTAAGGAACAGCAGAATGACCCAACAGGAAGTGAATCCCAGTGAGACCGAAGTCACGGTCTGACCCAGTAAGAGAGGAGGAAGAGGAGGAAGGACAGTATGATTGACTGTCAGGGTTTAAAATTACCTGCCTGTCTCTCCGTCTGTCCGTCCATCCGTCCATCTGTCTATCTACTGAGTAGGATACGGTGTTTTTCAGCTGCTGGCAGGGACAGAAGTTTGAAAGTGTGTCTGGCACAGGTGTGATGGATTATCAGGTCACCTGAAGTTTACTCTGTGACCTTGTGGGGGGGGTCAGTGCACAGCCGAGGTGTAAATGAGTGGCTCCTCCCCTCAGTTCATCCCTGCAGCTGTTTGAGGAGACGATGTTAAACAACCAGCTGAAGTTCAGGTGAGGTTTGGGGAGGGGCGAGGAGGAGGAGGAACGACAGCATGATGAAGACGAGCAGCTAGAGAGCCAAGATAGTAATTACTCAGAGTGCCTTCCTCAGTTTCTGCTCCAAGTCTTCCTGGGATTTATGAGAACACTTACTTCTCTGCTGCTGCTGCTCTGCTTCTCAAGAACTTTTATTTCTAAAGTTGTAAGTTTGTGAGCTCAGCTCTGCATGGGGGCGTGGCCTCACCCAGGGCTGGAACGAAGGTGTACTGGTGCATCAACAGCTTCACCCTTCAGCCCTGTAGGTGCTGCTTCCTGTTTCATTCCACCCATCCTGATATATGTATGACCTTGAGAGGTCACGTGCACTCAGACTGCTTTGAAGCATGTAAAACATGTAAATTACACATCAAAACATGCAGTTTGATCAGGATCTATGTGCTGGGACTTCTGATAGTGGTGCATGTTACACAGACTAAATTTACAAAGATTACAAGAACTTTCCCAGTAGAAGAGGGCGGGGTTTGGGGGAAACAGGAGAGAAAACTCCGCCTCCTTCAAATCTCTAACATCACGGAAAGTTTAAGCAAGTTGCAGAAAGTTGGACTTCACTGTAGAAACATCTGTGTTCTGGTCTGCCTCCCGGATCTGAGATCATCATGCTGAAACACAAAGAGTCAGCTGATGTTTGAAGTTCTGACCTGCATGTTTACGTTCTCACATCTGAAGTGCAGAACCAGATCCGGTCCCCTCAAAGACGGTTTTAGAAATCCGCTCATGAACACACATCGTTTTCCTCACGCTCATGCTGAGCTCGTCACATACACAACACACCCACACTCACTTACACTGCACACCCACACACACTCACACACACTGCTGTTGCTATGACTCACCCCATGTGACTGTGTGTGTGTGTGTCCGTGCCCACGTTAGAATCCCTGCCAGCTTCACAGGAGTCTTAGATTAACAGTGAAGAGGCTGATGATGATGAAACAAAGTACTGATGGTCAGAATCCTCCTCCTCAGTTAGTCTGTGACTCATCAATAAATACATCGATTATCTATCACTTACCCTTTTTATAAGCAGTAATCTCTGTTTGTGGGCGGAGTCAGTGGTTCAAATTAAACAATCAGAATCAATCTGGTTTGATAGAACCAGGTCTGAACCGGGTCTAGTTGGATCCATTTTGATTGAATTGGTTCTTTCTTCCATGTTTGTCTCGTTTGGTTTAAATTAAACTGTTTTCTGTCAGTTATCTCGGGTTTACAGTTGACTTGGTTCTGGCCCAGTTTGACCCGGATCTGTTTGGTTTGATTGGGTTTAATTTCATCTGGTTTGTTCCTGTTTACATTGTGTGTTTTGTTGTTTGCATCAGACGTGTCCCCTTCTTGAAACCAGTTTATCTGACTTGGTGCTGCTGATCCAGACTGTCTGGTTTGGCCCAGTTCAGTCAGGTTTGTTCTGATTCTGTCGGGTTTACTCAGATCAGCTCTGATATGGTTTAATCCCATGAATCCACTGAGTATTTTACATGAGGTCCAAACTGAACTGAGTTTTGCTCATTTTGGGGAAGGTTCTGATTTTCTGGGTTCTTTGTGTTCGATCGATGAGATCAGCAGAACAGTTTGATTTGATCCAATACAGCTCCTTTATCTTCTGTTTCTTTAATCATCTCCTCCTCCCCTCCTCCCCCTCCTCTCCTCCCCCTCCTCCTCTCTTCCTATTCCTCCTCCTGCTCCTCCTCTCTTCCTCCTCCCCCTCCTCTCCTCCCCCTCCTCCTCTCTTCCTATTCCTCCTCCTGCTCCCCCTCCTCTCCTCCTATCCTCCTGCTCCCCCTCCTCCTCCTCCCGTCCTCCTCTTCCCTTCATCCTATCGTCCTCCTGCTCCTCCTCCTCATGCAGTTTTTTTCTTTTTGTCCTAGTTTTTTTGTTTTTTTACATCATTAGTGTAAATCTGTGTATTTAGTTCTTGTTATTTTTCGGCTGTTCTTCCTCCTTCTGTTTCTTCAGACAGCTGATCAGTTTGATCTGAAATCTTCATCAGTTGATGTTTAACATCCTCTTCATCTCTTTCTGTTTATCTCTCAGTGTGGAGGGAGACCCTCAGTGTCCAGAGGCGCTCACCTTTTCTGATCCATCATTTGGCCATCCTCCTCCCTTTCATCGCTATAGCAACAGTCCCCTCACCAGTCCCGTTGACCCCTACGGTCCAGTCTCTGCCGGCGGGCCCCTGGGAGCCTCTCACCCACAGACACAGGTACAGACCCAAGAGCCCAAAGTCACCTGACTGAGTCTCATCATGGATGAATTAAGAATGTAAATGTAATGTAGAATGTAAATCAGATTTTTAATGTTGATTCAGTTTTAAATTCTTCACAGCCACATCAGTCCCTGATACCTCGGTTCTAACATCAAAACAACAGATTATAGTCTTTATATTCTTACTCATTGGTTTAAAAGATATGAAACAAAATGGCATTTTGTTAAATTTGTGAAATAAGTGTTTAATTATTCCAGCTGTTGGACGTCCACAGGATGGAGTCACATCTGTATCTGTAAAAAAGGGAAATGTTTGGTGTGAATTATGAATGAAAACTGTTTTTCAGCTCGGTCTTTTATTTTGGCTGCGTCGTTACGTCTTTGTGTCTGACATCATCACTGGGATACGACACGTGTTTGTTCTGTAGTTCTGATTTATTCCTAAACTCAGATGTTGATACAGGTTCTAGAAACAGATTTAAATATCAAGGAAACTTTTAAGTTTCAGACCAAATTCCACTTCAGTTGTTTAAACCATCAGCTTTTAAAACACAGAGTTGAACATAACAGGTCTGTAATAAAGTTTGATGGAGGAAGCTTGAAAGTTGTTTCAGTCTTTTTAATAAATGTAAATGTAATTATTTTATGTTTCTGAGAATCTGTGAAGGAACAGAAACTCATTACATCTATCTGAGATACTTCAGTAAGTTTGAGAGAAAATTATAATGTTGAAATGTCTCATTTATTTCAGCTTTAAATTTAGATTCAAAACAACGTGGAGTCATGAGGTGATTTGAAAAAAGGTGATTTGTTGGATGTTTTAAATAGAAGCTACTGCAGAGGCCGAATCTTAAAAAGTAAATAACAGATTCAGAAATACAAAAAAGAAAATAAAACTTAAAATTAGAACAGAACTAAATAAAATAAAATTTAAAATTAGAATTATAATGAACTCTGAATGACACATGACTTGTCTCCTCCTCCAGGGCAGCTCTCCGATCTCTCCCCCCAGCCCGGCGAGCCTCGCCTGGGCTCAGCGCAGCAGACATCAACCTGCCAGCCTGGCGCTCCGCAAGCAAGAGGAGGAGGAGAGCAAACGCTGCAAGGCGCTTTCTGACAGCTATGAGCTCTCTACAGACCTCCAGGACAAGAAGGTACAACCATGTCATGTCATCTTCACCAGTCACACCTGAGAAACATAAAGGCCTCGGACATTACACACCTGAGACACGACACGAGCATGAAACCACGTGGAGCAGCAGAGCGCGGGAACATGCTGAAGTTTTAATCTGAATACATTTTTAACAGCTCATAAACTCGCTGAACCTAAAATACAGGTTTAAAAGGAGGCGGCAGACGTTCAAGTAAGAGACGAAATCACGTGTATGAAATAAGATTCAGTTAAATATGAAACATTTTTAGGTCATGAAACAAAAACACATTTTAATCTTCTCTGATTTTGTTTAGTTGATCAGAATCAATGTTTGTTTTTAATCTAAGTTAAAGTTATTAAATATAATTTGAAGAAGTTTCCAGTTTTGTTGTTGGTGAAAAACAGAAAACAAATTACACCTTGAATCTAAGTTATCACTGAAACGATGGTGTTACCTGACAGGTGGAGATGTTGGAGAGGAAGTACGGGGGTCAGTTTGTGTCTCGACGGGCAGCGAGGACGATCCAGACGGCGTTCAGACGGTACCGCATGAATAAAAAGTTTGAGAGGCTCCGTAGCTCTGCATCAGAGAGCAGAATGACCCGCCGCATCATCCTGTCCAACATGAGGATGCAGGTAAACAAAAACATCCCTGCTGCAGTGTAAAAATACACCCAGATCAGCCCAGAGTTCCGTTTCTGACCTCATCTGATCTTTTTTGGATGAAGTACTCGTTTGACGAGCGGCAGCCTCAAGGTCAGGGACCGACATGTCTGCAGAGTTCAGAGGACGCGGGAGACGTGGACGACTCCTTCTCCAAACAGGTAAAAAGTTTTGTTTTTTTTGGCTGGAAAAATGAGAACTGTGATGGACTGACGACCTGTGCAGGTTGAAGCCCCGCCTCTTACCCAGTAACTGCTGGAAACACACCAGCCCCCCCATTTGCACTCATCCTGCAACGACGGAGCCACAAACCCTGAATCTTTGAAACCTGCTCTGTTTTCTCTTGAGCCGCTTCAGCTCTGCTGTTTGTTTTAGTGAAAGTCTTTTAATTTGAAACTCTTCTTCCTCCTCTGCAGGTCAAGTCTCTGGCAGACTCCATGGACGACTCCCTCACATGCCAGTCTGGTCGTGAAGACTCACAAGATGTTGGAGGAGAAGGTGAGGAAGACGAGGACGAGGAGGAGGGTGATGAGGAAGAGGAAGAGGAGGAAGAAGAAGGGGAGGAGGATGAGGAGGAAGACGAAGAAGATTACAGACAGTGTGGATGGCGCAACATGAACACAGCCTCCCGACGCTCACCTGGACGGATGGAAGGAGGCAGGGGGGGAATGGGAGGAGGTGCAGCTATGCATGAAGACAGTACCGCCACCTCCTTCAGCGACGTCACCCTCTACATGGATGATGGTTGTCTCCCCTCCTCACCGCTGTCCCGCCCAGCATCCAGCTCAGATACAGACTACTGGGGAGGAGGAGGCGCGGGAGGGAGGGAGGACAGCAGAGAGACAGAAGGCAGTGCCAGCCGGAGGAGCAGCACCCCCTGCACAGAATGTCGGGGGGAGTATAGAGGAAGGACGGGAGGAGGGGGAGGAGGACATCTCCCTGTGCTGACCATCGAACCACCGAGCGACAGTTCAGTGGACATGAGTGACAGGTCAGTGGACATGATTGACAGGTCAGTGGACATGATTGACAGGTCAGTGGACATGATTGACAGGTCAGTGGACATGAGTGACAGGTCAGTGGACATGAATGACAGGTCAGTGGACATGAGTGACAGGTCAGTGGACATGAATGACAGGTCAGTGGACATGAGTGACAGGTCAGTGGACATGATTGACAGGTCAGTGGACATGAGTGACAGGTCAGTGGACATGAATGACAGGTCAGTGGACATGAATGACAGGTCAGTGGACATGAGTGACAGGTCAGTGGACATGATTGACAGGTCAGTGGACATGATTGACAGGTCAGTGGACATGAGTGACAGGTCAGTGGACATGAATGACAGGTCAGTGGACATGAGTGACAGGTCAGTGGACATGAGTGACAGGTCAGTGGACATGATTGACAGGTCAGTGGACATGATTGACAGGTCAGTGGACATGAGTGACAGGTCAGTGGACATGAATGACAGGTCAGTGGACATGAGTGACAGGTCAGTGGACATGAATGACAGGTCAGTGGACATGAGTGACAGGTCAGTGGACATGATTGACAGGTCAGGCTGTCCTCCACACAGCAGAGGGCGCTGCAGGAAAAATATAAAATGTGAAATCATGAAAAGTTTGAATATTAAAAAAAATGTGAGAAAATGTATTTCAGTCAGCAACAGAATTAAAAAAGTTTCAAAGGACGCAAATTTAGTTTATCATAAATTCTAAACAAACTGGAGGCTATGATGAATAAATGTGTTTTGGGATTTATATTTGTTAATTTTCACATTTCACAGTTTTATTAGCAGCATTTGGAAACTTCCTTTCATGAAAATTTTACATCTCTACATTTGTTTATTTAGTGGTTCAGAAATTGTGCCGATTTAAACAAACTTATATAAAACTTGTGAAGTATAAAGTTAAAGTGCTTAGAGTTTAGATCAGTCAGTATCTTACCTGCAGCAGACAGTGTTGTGGGTCGTCAGCTGGGAGATTTATTTGAACATAATGAAAACAATCATAAAACAGATACCTGGAGTTCTCTTCCACAGTAGAAACATCATCCTCATCTTTCTTATCTCCATGGCAACGCTCAGTTGACACAACAATAAACGAGAAGGTTTTCATAACCTGGAAGATATGTAGAGTTTCTCTGGGACACTGGGACCATATTAAACTAGAACTGAGTGATATCAGTTTGAAGAATCAGGAATAGATTCTCAGAGAGGCGTGAAGCTAACAGCTAGTCAGAGAAGGAATCCTGCAGTAGTACCGGTGTGATCGGTGTGTTACATGTTTACAGGTCGGAGCGGGGCTCTATCGGACGCCTGGTGTATGAACAGGAGCCATCGGGAGTTGAGCGGGGAGGAGAACGAGGGAGAGGAGGAGGGGAGGAAGGTGAAAGTGGAGAGGATGAGCGAGGAGGAGGAGGGGGAGGAAGCAGCGAAGCCGATTCTCCACAGGGAACCATCAAACACAAACCAAACGGTCGATCAGTCGCCATGGCGCAAGGACAGACTCGCAGCCCCGTTAACGTTCCTCTACCGATGCCATCAGCTCGAACCCTCCCCCCTCACCCTGTCCAGCACTCTCACCCACATCCCCACCCTCACCCTCATCCTCACCCTTCACCCATCCCTCATCCTCACCCCTCACCTATCCCTCATCCTCACCCTTCACCCATCCCTCACCTACCAACCATCCTCCACCACCACCCGCAGTACAGCCAGCCACATATCATGCACACGCACCATGCACATGCCAGCAGCCCGTACATGCAGCATCCACATCATTTTGGTCCGCATCACTACCATCACCTGCACCACCAGCACCATCACCTCCCCCATTCTTACCCTGAACCCCCTCCATCCCCTCTGCCCTCTCCGGTTCCACCTCTCACACCTCTGTCACCGCTGCCACCACCACTCACACCCTCACCGCTGTCCTCCTCCTCTTCATCAGCACTCCAGAACATGGAGGCGCAGCAGCAGCACCTCGCCCACCACCCCCACCTCCACCATCACCACCTGCTCTGCTCAGATGGAGACAACGACAGTGTCAACTCCACCACCACCAACTCCAACGACGACACAACCGTGAACAACTGCAGCTCCGGCTCATCGTCCCGGGACAGCCTGCGGGAGCCAATCACAGGAGCCACGCTGGGGAAACAGACCTATCAGAGAGAAAGTCGCCACAGCTGGGACTCACCCGCCTTCAACAACAACGTGGTGCAGCGGCGGCAGTACCGCATCGGACTCAACCTGTTCAACAAGTAAGAAACAGCGCAGTAAAAAACTCCTGATCCTCATTCCATCATCTTTTCCTTTCATGCAGTCAGACGCTCTGTAATCGTTTCCTCCGGGTTTTGGCTGCTTCTGGTCCTTTACTGGACCTGGACCTGAGAGATCCTGCAGTTTCTACCTGCAGCTCTTTAAAATTATCAAACATTTATCATGTTTTGAAGTATTTTGTAAATGCTAAAAGTGCAGTGAAACAAGCTAGCAGCAGCACAGCAGGTGGTGACTTCACATGGATGTTGTTGTTAGGAGTGATGTTCATGCTGTTCTACAGGAAGCCGGAGAAGGGGATCCAGTACCTGATTGAGAAGGGCTTCGTGTCGGACACGCCGGTGGGCATCGCCAGGTTCATCCTGGAGAGGAAAGGACTGAGCAGACAGATGATCGGAGAGTTCCTGGGCAGCCGGCAGCAGTTCAACAAGGACGTCCTTGAGTGAGTGCAAACGTCCACTAACACACCTGCTTATTGGGTTTATAGCATCATATTTATATTTTACTTTCCAGTCATGTTTCAGTGGGATGAGTTACCTTCATGCTGTTAAACAAACAGGTTTCCTGTAGAAACGTTTTAAAGACGCGTCTTTAATCAGCTGATGTGATAAAAGTTTACCAGCAGGGTTTTAAACCAACTGGAAGAGATGGACGGACTCGAACTGATGACAGACGTGGAAACAAACAGATGAACTTCTTGACTTGATTTTAGTTGTAAAAACCTGAAGTCTCATTACTAGGTTCCTGCAGCCATGACCTCCAATCAGAATGACGTCTGAATCATCACAGAATTTTTGGAAACTCTGATCATCAAATGTCAGAAAGTGTGACGTTAGAAACTCAGAATCAGACCTGAAGTTTTCCAGCTGTAGTTGATCCTGGAGTTGTTGTAAATGTTGTATGTCTCCATGCAGCTGTGTCCTGGATGAGATGGACTTCTCTGGGATGGATCTGGATGAAGCTCTCAGAAAGTTCCAGGCTCAGATCAAAGTTCAGGGTGAAGCTCAGCGGGTGGAGCGGCTGGTGGAGGCCTTCAGGTACTGAATTGAGCTGCAGCTTTAAATTCCCAACAGCTGATGTTTGTCTCTGATATTTTTCATGTTTTTCTTTGTGCAGCCAACGATACTGCGTCTGCAACCCGGTGCTGATCCGTCAGTTCCAGAACCCAGACACCATCTTCATCCTGGCCTTCGCCATTATCCTCCTCAACACAGACATGTACAGCCCCAACGTCAAGCCTGAACGCAAGATGAAGCTGGAGGACTTCATTAAGAACCTGCGAGGTGAGTCTGAACT
>SSNP01000114.1:630703-673203 GCA_006937955.1 Pachypanchax playfairii | reverse complement strand
CAGGAAACATCTGTTTACAACAATAAAACCTTCATCAGATGTTCTGATAATTTGTTTCATCTTGTCTAGACTTTATATAACAAAGTTCTTCAGGTTCAGCCTCCAGCTTCCACCGTTCAGTTTGCATTGAAACCGAGTCAGAACTTTCTAGAACATGGCTTCTGTTCACAAGTTAAATCAAATGTAGGTTTTTATCAACTCACAAATACAAACAGCTGATTTAACATCATCATGTTATGATGCGTCTCTCAGGTCCGTCTCAGGTGTGCCTGCTGGTGTTTGTCCTCCATCTGATCAGTTTCCTCTGAATATTTAACACAACGTGTTAAGATGAGTCCAGTTTCAGCCAGAACCTCTTAGCTTGGATCAGACCTCGCTGGTTAGCACTGCTGGTTTCACTGAACCAGGTACCGTCATGGAGTCTACAGAACCACTCGTTAAAAACACTGATTACAGGACAGTCTGAGTGTTTGGAAGGAAAATATTCAGAGACGAGGACGTGATCTGGATCTGGGTCTGGATCAGCATCAGGATCAGGATCTGGATCTGGATCTGGATCTGGATCTGGATCTGGATCTGGATCAGGGTCTGGGTCTGGGTCTGGGTCTGGGTCTGGGTCTGGGTCTGGATCTGGGTCTGGGTCTGGGTCTGGGTCTGGGTCTGGATCTGGGTCTGGATCTGGACTGCAGACTCTGTTCTGGTGATCTTTAGGGATCTCAGACTGTTCAGGTGTTGTTCTTGGCGGTTCTGGTTCAGCAGTTGGACCTACATGGGACTTGGCATCCTGATGATGAATGTGACCGAGACAGATTGTCTCACATGATTCATCAGCGCCATCATGCATCAGCTGTGTGGGCGGGTGTGTGTGAGAAGCAGGTAAGATGGTTTTGTGTGTGTGTGTGTGTGTGTGTGTGTGTGTGTGTGTGTGTGTGTGTGTGTGTGTGTGTGTGTGTGTGTGGGTTTGTATTTCTGACCTCCTGGGGACCCGTTTCCTGACTTTTACTATCTTTCTGGGGTCCGAGGGTTCTTGTGGGGACCGAAGCCTGGTCCCCATGAGGGGGACTCCCCTTTTTAGGGTTAGGGGTTAGGTTTGTAGGTATGGTGTGAATAGAGTTTTAGTTAGTCTTAGGGTTAGTTATAGATCAGTAATGGTTAAGGTTAGGAAAAGGGTTTGGGTTAGGTATAAATCTAGTTACTAAAATCAATGGAAGTCAATGGACGGTCCCCATAAGGATAGCAAAACAAACTTGTGTGTGTGTGTGTGGGTTTGTATTTCTGACCTCCTGGGGACCCGTTTCCTGACTTTTACTATCTTTCTGGGGTCCGAGGGTTCTTGTGGGGACCGAAGCCTGGTCCCCATGAGGGGGACTCCCCTTTTTAGGGTTAGGGGTTAGGTTTGTAGGTATGGTGTGAATAGAGTTTTAGTTAGTCTTAGGGTTAGTTATAGATCAGTAATGGTTAAGGTTAGGAAAAGGGTTTGGGTTAGGTATAAATCTAGTTACTAAAATCAATGGAAGTCAATGGACGGTCCCCATAAGGATAGCAAAACAAACTTGTGTGTGTGTGTGTCCGTTGGATGAACTCGGTGACTCAGCGGTTTCAGAACGCCAGTCGTCTCCTCGTCCTCATAAATGACACGGATGTATAGAATGAGACTGGGCTGAAAACAGAATTCAGACTGACGGGGTTTTGGATCTCATGGTTTTGGGTTTTTGGATGATAAGAACCATCTCAGAGAGAAGTGTCAGGATTTACAGATCTTTGTTTTTTCTCTCAGACTACCCTCACGGTATCCGTCTAACATCTGCGAATCCGGGAGGAGAGAGGAAGGTGTTGATTGTCTTCACGGCTCCGAGCCAACAGGACCGTGCACGCTTCACCTCTGACCTCCGAGAGAGCATCGCAGAGGTCCAGGAGATGGAGAAGTACCGCGTGGAGTGTAAGTGTCCCATCGTAGAACAGCTGGAACAGAACTAAGTATAAATGTTGTGATGTCTGTAACACCCGAGTGTTACAGTGATTATTCCAGATTCATCCATCATAAATGATTCTGCACATGCTAACTGCATAAGAATGTGCTAACTGCATATGAAGACGCTAACTGCATATGAACACGCTAACTTCATATCAACACGCTAGCTGCATATGAACATGCTAGCTGCATATAAACATGCTAACTGCATATGAACACGCTAACTGCATAAGAATGTGCTAACTGCATAAGAACGTGCTAACTGCATATGAACACGCTAACTGCATATGAACACGCTAACTGCATAAGAACGTGCTAACTGCATAAGAACGTACTAACTGCATATGAATACGCTAACTGCATATGAACATGCTAACTGCATATGAACACGCTAACTGCATATGAACATGCTAACTGCCTATGAACACGCTAACTGCATATGAACACGGAAACTTCATATGAACATGCTAACTTCATATGAGCATACTAACTTCATATGAACATGCTAGCTGCATATGAACTTCCTAACTGCATATGAGCATGCTAACTTCATATGAACGTGCTAGCTGCATATGAATGTGCTAACTGCATATGAACACGCTAACTGCATATGAGCATGCTAGCTGCATATGAACATGCTAACTGCATATGAACATGCTAGCTGCATATGAACACGCTAACTGCATATGAACATGCTAGCTGCATATGAACACGCTAACTGCATATGAACATGCTAGCTGCATATGAACACGCTAACTGCGTAAGAATCTGGATGGTGTTTCTCTTCCTTCAGTTCAGGTGTTTTTTTCGTATCGTTTCCTTGCGGCTCTGTTAAATGAAGTTTCTGATTCAGGTCTGCCAGAAAGTTCTAGAAAACCAAATTCAGTTGAAACTATTTCCTCCATGTGCGAGATGCTTTTGTATTTAGGGATCAGGACTTCTGTTTGATATGTTTTAATTCATCCATCTCCTCCTGCAGCTGAGCTGGAGAAGCAGAAAGGTATGATGCGTCCAGGCATCCTGGCAGGATCAGGAGGCATGGGGACACCAGGGGGCGGGGCCAGCTCAGGAGGAGGGTCCATGAAGAGTGATGCGGTGAATGGCACCCTGGGTAGGCCGAGCCTTGATGACACGTATGCCTCAGTGGATGGACTCAAACGCACTGCACTCAGCTCTTCACTCAGAGATCTCTCTGAGACAGGTAAGTACTTGGAGCCGTACCTGGTGGACAGTTAGAGTCCAGTCCAAAACCTCTGATCAAGACCTCATTTCTGTACACTCCCCCTCCAAATCAGTCATTATCTCCACCCACTTGTTCCTGTTCAGAACCCCGGGGAGCTGGTGTCTGTCTCCAGCAGTCATCGGGTGAGAGGCGGGGCTACACCTGGACAGGTCACCTGTCCATCACAGGGTCTCATAAACTGACAACCACTCACACTCACATACAGGGACAATTTAGAGTTACAGAAGTATCTAGAGTTTAGAACCTACATGCATGTTATTTGGTCTGTGGAATGAAGCCGGAGTCCCCATGGAAAACGCACGTGCACGTGGAGAACGTGCAACATGTGACCTTATAATCTGTCAGTTTCTTTGTTGAATATTTATGAGATGGGGACGGGACTGGGACTTTTGGACATACTTTAATACCACGTATGTATCCAGCTGAATATTTATGCTGCTGTGAGTCTGATTTAGACGCATCTGTGCTGTGATGCAACCAGAAAACAAACGTGACCCTTTGTAACGTGTCTCCACCTGCTGGTCTGCAAACAGAACTACATCTTCAAACCCAGATGTTTTATATATATATGTTCTCTGAGAGTGTTGGAGCCTCAGAGCCGCCTCCAGTACTATAGATAGATAGATTTAAACGTTTTGATAAATAGATTTCGATGGGCCTTTATTAGCTTCATTTAGCTTAGCATTAGACAGGAAACAACATGAACTCACTGATAAATATATATTCTAACAGAAGAATAAAAACAACTGTTAGTTTTTCAAAGGTTTCCTGGTAAACAAATTCAAACTGCTTCATTCTGATTGGACAACAGGGAAGCGCGGTCGTAGGAACAGTGTGGGGTCATTGGACAGTACCATTGAAGTAAGTTTGGGGGGGCGGGGCTTAAAGCATGCCTGATCTTGCTGCATGTCTTCAAATGAAAGTTTTGCTGGATCCTGAATGTGGAACGTGTTTGTGAAAGTTGGAAATGTGCTGTGGTTCTTTTCACCTGCACATCGTTCTCTACGCTGCATGTTCATGTTTCTTTTAAAAAGATTTTAACCTCAACACACGACAGGCTGCTTAAAGAACATCTCATCTAAATAAGGTTCTAATCTTTGAAACCCAGAAAGCAAAAACTCAACACGATGAAATTGAAGAAGACTCCAGAGTCTGACAGCATGCGTATAAAACTTCACTGAAACACATCAGTGTGTTGAAAATGTTCATAAATGATTTAAGAGTCGACAGAGACTAAAATGTGAAGATTTCTCCGCTGTGAGCTGGTGGTTCTGATTCTTCTCATGAGCAAATCTGAATTTGTAAAGCAGATATTTTTTATTTTTCACAGCATCAAACTCTGGAATCATTAGTGAATGTTGATTTGCAAAGTCTAAATCAAGTTCAATACAACAGCAGTAGCGCCATCAAAGAAGGGGGCGTGGCCACCCTGATTCATTTCCCGCCCCCTCTAGCCAGCTGTTTGAGAAATAATTTCTACAATAAGAAAGTTTTAGTTTAATATTCACTGAAGGTTTCTGGTTTGCTGTCTGTCTGTCCATCCTCCAGTAAACTTCATACTCTGCATGTCTGTCTTCATATCTGCATGTTGAAGTTTAACCTTTTTCCTGTTTTTAATCGTAAAAACTAAACCTGCGTCTGTGAGTCTCTGATATCAGTTCATGTTTACGTGGAACATTAAAAACTTGATGATACAAAAGGTGAAACACAACAATCTGAACCTGAGACCTACCACATGTAGAATTTAATGTGAAGACGTATTTTAATGTTTTAAGGCAAGTTTAGCATCATTACATTTTCTCAACCTGATGACCCAGTTGTTGTTGTTTTAGAAAGATATTATCTGAAACCAGAGGCGTATTTCTGTTAAAACAATATAGAATCATAAATTCTTCTAACTCATTTCTTTATTTATTTATTTGTTCTGCCCTTTTAAAATAAAATATAATAAAATCTGTTGTTCTTGCTCCTCACAGGGTTCCATTATTAGCAGCCCCCGGCCTCACCAACAGCGCCCCCTTCCAGCCGGAGGTCTGTCCTACAGCCCTATGATGATCCCCTCTTCTCCAGCAGCATACCGGCCACACCGCCCTACTCAGAGCCCCGGTACAGGGGTGGGGGGTGGGCCGGGGCTCTGTCACAACCAGGGAGGGGTCACTACGTCTCCTCTCGCGAGCGGGGTAGGGGCTGGACCAGGAGGAGGGATGGTGGGTGGGGGTGGCCAGACTCCAGGAGGCCGAATGGGGAATTTCTTCGGCAGCAGAAGAGGCAAGGTTCCTGGTCCCCTGACGATGATGTCTCCGCCTCCTCAGGGTCCCCCGAGTCCCCTGATGATATCATCACCCCCCCACTATCCCGCCCCCGCACCTCCCATCCCCCTCCCATCCTCCCCTTCCCCATGCCCCTCCCCATCGCCCAACCTCGGTCAGTCAGACTCGGGAGGAGTTGGAGGGGGAGGAGGTATGGGCGGGGGACCGTCCAAACTCCAAGCTTTGCACGCCCAGTATTGCCACGGCAACAGTGGAGGAGGCGGGGTCATGGTTACTGGGCAGCAGCAGACTCCGCCCCCACCCTACCATCACCATCACCGCTACCACATGCAGAGCGTCCCACAGCACCACATCCTGTCGCACAGGTTCTCCGCACCCCAACGGCAAGGACCGTCCGGCTGCGCTCCCTCTCATATCCAGCTGCATCAGAGGTTGCAGCAGGGCCCCGCCCAGCACCCCAGGTACAACATGGCGTCTGGCTTCACCACGCCCCCACCGCTGTCCCCACACTCCCCCATCACCCCTACTACCCCGCACGGACTCTACCACCAGGGTCGGCCAGGTGGAGGCGCCAAACTCCCTCTGACCATCTCGCACTCCCAGCCCCACCCCCACGCTCACACACACTCTCACAACCACGCCGTGCACACACACTCCCCGCTCAGTCCCTCCCCCTCGGCCAACGCCTCCACCCACTTCACCTTCTCCACCCCGCCTCCACAGACTCCCTCAGCGCGCCTCGTCAGCCAAACGCCCACGCAGCCCTACACCACGCAGTATCCGCCCCTGTCATCCATCCCACCTCCCCCTCCACACTCCCCCTTACCTCCCCCATCAACCGCCCCACTCTCCCCACATCCCCCAGGAGCAGGGCAAGCCGGCGGTCCCAAATCGAAGCCCGTCAGCCGGATCAGCACAGTCGTGTGAGGAGACAGACATCAGCATCAGTGTTGCACAACCCAGCTGTGAACCGCCAGGGGGCGATAGTGAGACTGAGCACGAGAGGGAAGAGGAGGAGGAGAGGGGGAGGGCAAATGCAGGTTTATCCAAACAGCCAGCTGATGAGGAGGAGGGCAATAAGAGCGGGGAAGAGGAAATTACTCAGCCTGTGTTATTTTCACATTGACTTCCCTCGCAGGTAGAGAAACTCAGACACGCTGAAGGTGTTTGTTGGAGAACTCGTTCCCTGCAGGTCAAAATCCTCATGGAAAAACCTTCTAGATATTTCTGCTGTATTACTGTTAATGTCCTCATCTTCCCTTCGTAGTATCATGTGAGGTGAGCTTGAGCTCAGCAGGACATGTTTGTAGTCCTTCAGTGAGAGACAAAGTGTTCATGTCATGTTGTGAGTATTTTTTTATCATTATTTTTGTGTTGTGGGGACAAACGGTTCAGGGACCAGTCGTAAAAGGAACAGTGCCTGAGAATATAACGCCAGGGTCAGCGCTCAGCGCTTAAAGGGACGGATCAGGTTCTGAGGAGGCCTGACAGCAGAACCAGAACCAGTCCTGTTAGTTTATTCAATCACAGATAGTTTCACTCCTTTTGTCATAAAAAGCACTTGTTTTAGATTTGGACATATTTACAAGCCATGAGGTGAAGTCAGAAGTGGTTAGCATCAATATGGTGTAGTTTCTGTGTTTTAGACAGGCATGCATGTCCTGTGCAATAGCTAATGGTTATCAGTGTGTCTATGGTGAATATTGAATATGCAGAGCGAGGAGGGTGTTGCGTTCAAAGCCCCGGTCCTGCGTGTTTTAGATCACACTAAGTGAAGTTTAGTGGAGACTGTGTGGGAGATAAATCTCACTAAACTTTTTAAAAAGCCATCTTAACAAAAACTACAGGTGTCTTTAAAAAGCCTTTAGTGTTTGTGGATTACAGGGTTTCAGCAGGGGGCGCTATACTGTTGTTTCAGACTGGGACCTTCCCAGTTTCCTCCTTATTTATTCCTGTATATTTGAGCTTTATTTGCATCAAACCTGTAAATGCTCTCACCTTTTATCCAGTAACCCAGTAAATATGAAAGTATAAGCCTTTCAGAAATAATAATATCTGTCATCTGTATTTTACGCTCCATAATGTGTGAAATGGTCTACGTTGCCAGAGAAGGAGATTAAGCTGAACGGTGCCAAACAGGAAAATATTGTCTTTTTGTTTCACAGATTAGTCGGTCGCTGATGAAGACGAAGCTGCAGAAACTAAAACAATGAGGATATTTGATTTCCAGTGAAACTCTCTTACAGTGCGACTCTTTCTACTTTCTCAGCTGAAACTGGGTGGGAAATTAACAGAAAATAATCATTATAACTAAAAGAAGTAGAAGCTTACGGACATCAGCAGAACAGAAACAGGGTTTTTAAGTCTTTTTTTATTTGGATTCTTATTTTCAAATGAGAATTTAAACTTTTTGAGAATAAATTCATAGTGAAACAGTTTGTTTATAACAGTCCGGTGTTAAACTCAAGTAGAACAGCAGAATCCGGGTCAGAACCAACGGACCTGGATGTTTAACCAGCTGCAGACTGAAGGAGTTTTTAATCATTTCAGATAAACTAACAGGGTTTTTAGAGACGATGCTGCAGGTCAGTCGATGGTTAAAGATGATCAACTGACTTCATTACAAAGAACATGAAGAGTAAAAACAGAAAGCTTCTCAGGAAAATTTCAATATTTTACTTTTTTTTTTGTTGTTGTTGTTGTTCATTTTATGACAGAGCAGATTTTTGTCTTCAGTCTGTTGGACAGCAGAGACCAAACAGCTGAGTAGCTGATCCTGAGTCTGCCCCCTGGTGGCAGCAAGATGTTAAAGCAGGTTCTTGGTTAAGTTTCTTGCATTTGGCAGAAGGAGAACAGCCTGAACAGAGAACACATGGAACCAGATGTGTTCCTGTGAGGTTCTAGTGGTCCAGAAGGATCCAGGAGTCTCTCTGAAGGCGGCAGTAGTAACTGATTCATGCAGCCACGAGGAACCAGTAAAGGTTCTTTTATCTGGAACAGACACATCGTTGTGTTCTGGGTTATCTGTACAGGTCTAAACTGAGCAGGATGTTTAGAAACATCCCTGAAATGCAAGTGAAGGTTTCTGGTTTTGTTGATTGTTGAAAGGCCAGTTAAACTTTTACCAGCTAATTCCAGCAGTATCATTTAAAACAGGTCTAATTTCCCACCCAGACTGAACTGCATTTATGTCCAAAACATTCATAAAAGTTTCTGTTGGGGGAGAAATGACATTTAATCTGACCTGATGGAGAACAAGGTGCCTTCAGACAAAAGGATGGTACACTGTAAAAAAAGATAAAGAGATAATATTCAGCATTAATCACTGCGGGACAAAGAGACAATCCAACATGGAGGTCAGTCGTATGTTGGCTGACTGTCTCCAGGACGAAGTGGCCGACAGACTGAGACCTTCTCAGCTCACAGTCCAACAAACACAAAGAGAACTGAAACTTGGACCTAAATTCTTCTGGAAGAACTTGAGAATATTTTACAGGACTATAATTGAAAATGTTTCATCATTAAGCATCAAGTAAAATTCTCCAGGACAAACAAACTCTTTCAGTCATTGTTTTCTGCACTTTATTGTTTTTACCGTGTCAGTATTCCAGTCATCCTCCCGTTTTCCTCTCCTGTTCTCCATAGAACCCACCAGACTGGAGGAACGTTCTTCTACCATCTGAATCACTTTCACAACCATTTCAGAAAAATGCAGATTGTTTCTCTTCATATAAAAACTACCTGCATTTAAATGGATGATGGTAAATTCTTCTGATACTCTGGATGCAAATGTTACTGACAGGTTTTTATTTTCCCAGCGATACCTGAATGCACCACCTGTAGATAAGAACTGTACAGCGTTCTGTTTTCATCAGCGCTGACGGGCCGTAACGACCTGAGAGAGCGCTTGAATTAACAAACATGTTCTAAAGTGTTCTAGTCTGTCTGGGTTCTTCAGGTAGTTTGTCCTCAGAAAAGACAACAAACCTAAAACTACCTGTTTGTGTTTGGGGGGGGGGGACTTTATGGACTCTGAGTTCCTGATAGAAGCCATCTTTGGGCCCCTGTTGTCTTTCTTCTGAAGAACACTTTGATTTTTCGGGCGAGCTGCTGATTATCAATATTGTTGTGTGACAAGCTTCTACTAACAAAGTTCTCCTGGGCTGTTTGGTATTTTTAGCATTTTTGATTTTGTTATGTGCTTCAAATGTGAGATTTGTATTTTTTTATTACTTTGGGCATTTTATGGAAATCCTAAACTTTTTTCAGACTTTTCTTATGTTTACAACAACACCAACGTTTATCTGTGACTAACTGCTCGTAATGTTTTAAAGATGGTGATGATTTTAGCCACAGCATGCTTGTGTGAACACCTTCCACACATCAACACCAAGCAGCTCCCAGATAATCTCTTTACGTTCGGATCGTATCTGCAGAAACATTTTGCTTCTTTACCGAGGCCTTACACTCACCACCAGACCAACATCCAAACACTAAGAGGAAACGGAGGAGCACTGGATCAAACCTACCTCGTAAGGAGTTTCATTCTGTTTCAGTGCAACCTCCAGAGTAAAGGTCCACACCAACACTTCTACATGTTCAGGAAGGAAACAAGAATCAAACATTACGTCACTTCCTTTGGACCAGACTGGTTTCTGTTAATAAATAAGCAACATGTTTCTTTTTGCTGCAGCTGAACTGTAGAGTCTGATCTCCTCGTGTCCCCGTACAGCTCACCAGTCTGAGCTTCACACAGGAAAAGATGAAGTCATTTAACATCTTTTACATGTTTGTATTGACCTTTTTACTTGTTCTTGTTCTACACCAGGTTAGAGTTTGAGAACCAGTCGGTCTCATCAGCAGCTGATCAGCATTTTTCTCTCTGTTTTGTTAGAACAACTTGGTTTGTTTCAGTTAAACATCTGAAGAGGTGAAGATGATGATCTCATTCATCCTGAAATCAGCTTCAGTTTTTTTTAGTTTTGTGACGTTAGTGGAATCTGAGCTCATTAAACCGACACTCGGACTCGTTATTTAAATGAAATCAAGATTCTCATAATGACGGACGTGTTTTCTGCTGCAGAGTTGACAGTAAAAACAGCGTCTGTCTGAGAAACAGTGTAACAACATGGAGGAATGTTGGTCTGGACCTTTAAAAGCTTCAGTGAAATCTTTTCCTTTGGCCCGGCCTGTTCGCCACTATCGGTTTGCATGTGGTATTTATTACAGTATCTGCACTGAATGAACTGTATTATAAACATGAATGTACATAACAGTCATTAAATAAAATGAACAATGTGAGAACTCACTTTGCTGGATAGTGGGCCGTTTGTACGCGGCTGCTTTACTTTGGGAACAGAAGGTCTGATCTGTTTGGACTTCTGCTGGATCAAAAGAACTTTTTTAAAAGAAAGAAGCTCATCAGATCAGATTGGATCAGAATTAAACTTCTCAGTTCCCACAGAAAGGCAGTTGGTTGTGTGTCCCAGTACAAACGATGGAGAACAGGAGGTCTATGTGACATAATGGAGAAAACGTATTCCATGTTTATAATGTAGAACAAAGAGAGACTACAATAGTCCTTGTAAAATTGTATGAGTAAAGTGTGAAATATGTGTCCAACAGAGGCAGCATTATTTTAAATTTATGTATGGAAGATTTTAGCTGTGTATATAAATATATATTACTTGTACTTTGTTTTTGAATTTGAAGAGATGGAAAAGTGGAAATATTTATTGCTCAAAAAATATAAAATCTGTTCATGTGGATGGAACAACGTGTCTTGTTTTGTTTGGCTGCAAATGTCAAATTATAAGGTAAAATTTCAGAAAACATTCAGTCTCTTTGACAGAAGCACATTTAAAGCGAACAGTCACGTGATCAGTCGTGTTTGGTGGAGTCTGCATGCCTGAAGGTTCTTCATCATCCACACGAGTCATCTGGACTTTGCTTTGGTTCTTTAGGACTTTCAGTCCCTGAGAACTGAGAAGGTATTTAAAATATGAGGTTTTACATAAAAACATGTAAAAGGAAGTTTCTGTTTTTCTTCTGTTCAGGTGGTTTAGAGTCTCAACTCGTTATAATGACTTGATGATGTGAACAAGTTCTGTTAGAGTTTAGATTAACAGACATCCTGAAGATCCTCAAACGTCTCTGCTGATCAAACTTTGTCAAGTCAAAAGAATAAAAAAAACTTTTCATAAATGAAAAACATCCAAACAGAACTGAAGCTGATCACGTGGGTCATAACAGGTTCGTTTACAGACACAATAAACACGATTATCTTATTAAAAGCTCCAGTTTCATCTCATCAGTCCATCATGATCTCCTCTCAGAAGGTTTTGGAGCTCATTAACATTTAGTTTAATCCCAGATTCTGGTTTTAGTGTTTTACCGGAACCTCCTGGTTCTTCATGAAGTCCATCAATATTTAACATGGTGTTTGTTTATTTGTAAAAGAAAGAAATTACAATTTTTTTATAGATTTATAAAGTATTTATTGAATTTATTCACCACATTATAAAGAAACTTTCCACATTATAAAGAAACTTTCCTTTGACTCGGACACTGTTTGTGTTTCCGTTTAACCCGGAAATGCTTCTCTTTCCCGACGCAGTTGAACGCCTCTTTCTCATGAACTTCAGCAATGAGGTGAGTTCGACTCGTTTCAGGTTCGGTGTGACTGTAATTAATCCGACCGGAACCAAAAGTTTGTAAAAACGGTCAGTTTCAGTTGCAGGTTAAATTTTAACCGTTAAAAACCGCCACCGTCTTCAGAACCTCTGGTTCAAATGACAGTTCGGGTTCTGGTTCAGGCCAGTTCGAGTTTAAACTTTAGCGGTTCTGTTGTGATCCATTTCCTAATGAAAAGTTTAAACAGTTAAATATTTCTGGTAGAAACAGAGTTCTGGAAAAGGTCCGGTTTGGTTTGACCACCTTGACCCTGGGACTGTCTTTGGGCTCTGTGGGTCTCTCTGAATTTATAGATGGAGACTCCCTGATAATGACTTCCTGTCCGCGGTTCTAATAACACCTCGTCATCAGACCGGTTCCGAACATCCAACATCTGAGACTGAACGTCAACAGATTTGTGAATTTAACTGAATAAACTTTACAGTGTCTGTCTTTCCTCCACAGCTGGTTCTGGTCTAAGCTGGTGTTCTGATCCGGGAGTGATGGCCGATCCGGAGCTGCTTCTGGACTCCAGCATTCGGATCTGGGTGGTTCTGCCCATCGTCTTCATCACTTTCTTTGTTGGGGTCCTTCGTCATTACATCACCCAGCTTCTCCATGGCGACAAGAAGGTTGATCTGGACCAGATCTCAGACAGGTGAGTCGACCCGGTCCTGGTCAGACAGGTGAGTCGACCCGGACCAGGTCCAATATGAAAGGCTGTTGTTATTTAAGTGTTGGTGTGAGTATAAAAAGCTGAGTGTTACAGAGAACATGTGACGGTCACATGAAGTTGGCGTGTTCTGATGCCGTGGGTTCTTTTCTCCAGCCAGGTGCTTCTGCGCAGCCGCGTCCTCAGAGAAAATGGAAAGTTCATTCCTCGACAGGTAAACTGATTTATCCTTCCAGCAGCTTCCTGTTAGAACGACACGCCCCTCAGCTGATCTGCTGTCAGCATGTTACCTGTGTCACATGATCATTTAGTGACGCACGTCTCAGACTGATGTTGGTTCTGTGGTTGGAGAACGTTACTGAGATCAGAATCTGATGAAAAGTCCCGACGTGACGGACTCCAAATAATTCTGTGTTTAAAATGTGTAACTGACAGACAGCTGCTTCAGGTGGGAGGGGCCAGCAGCTTCTGGTGGGAGGGGCCAGCACTAACCTGCCAGTCAGCAGGTTTAGTTTAGTTCAGTCCTGGTTTCTTACCAGCTTCTGAAGCGGCTCCAGCAGATCTTGAAGTTCTGATGTGCTTTATTACTTTTTAATGACGTTGAGCTGTTGTTTGTTTGTTTGTTTGTTTGTTTCAGTCGTTCAACATGAGGAAACATTTCTTCAACAACGCAGAAACCGGCTTCTTCAAGAAGACGAAGAGGAAGATAATCCCGAAGAACCCGATGACAGGTGAGTCATGTGTCTCTGAGAACATGTGTGGAACACGCAGGAGTCTGAAACTCCGGGACTCGAGACACTCGCTGTCCTGCATGTTGTAGATGTTCTCCTGATTGAGATGAACGAGTCGTTAACAGGTTTCTGCAGGACCTGCTGAGGATCTGAACCAGGTGTGTGTGTAAACATGCAGGACTGCGACCCTCTAGACCTGGAACTTCAGACTCCTGGTTTAATGGTTCAGGTTTGGGTCAAAGGAAGTCCTTCAATAAACACTCCAAAATAAAAGCACAGTATGTTAAAACCTGAACCCAGTTTCATCCGAGGAGGCAGATCTTCATCTTGGTTATTGTTTCAGACCCCAGCGTGTTGACGGACATGATGAAGGGGAACCTGATCAACGTGCTGCCCATGATTCTGATTGGTGGATGGATCAACTGGACCTTCTCTGGATTTGTTACAAGTCAGTTTGGAACCACCTTGTTGAAATGATCTCGTTCTGCGTCACATGATTCGTCACGGTTCTCATGAGTTCTTGTTGTTTCCAGCGAAGGTTCCGTTTCCTCTGACGCTCAGATTCAAGCCGATGTTGCAGAGAGGAATCGAGCTTCTGTCGCTCGACGCTTCCTGGTAAAAACCTGCTGAGTCGTTGTTTCTGTTGAACTTCCTGCTGCATTTCTGTCATATTTCATCTTCTTCGACTTCTCAGACTTACAGAACAGCAGAACCTCTTTAGACCGAGTCTCTGGTTCTCTCACACCAAGTTTTACATGTTTACGTCCAGCACAGGAAGTCTGTCCTCCTGTCTCTTTGTGTCTCTTGTCTCCTCATGTCTGTTGTCTCTGTGTCTTTTGTCTCCTCTTGTCTCTGTGTCTCTTGTCTCCTCGTGTCTCTTGTCTATGTGTCTCCTCGTGTCTTTTGCCTCCTCGTGTCTCTTGTCTCTGTGTCTCCTCTTGTCTCTATGTGTCTCTTGTCACCTCGTGTCTCCTCGTGTATCTATGCGTCTCCTCATGTCTCTTGTCTCTATGTGTGTCCTCGTGTCTCTATGTGTGTCCTCGTGTCTCTATGTGTCTCCTCCTGTCTCTGTGCGTCTCCTCGTCAGATTGATTATGATGGGATGTACAGTCCGACCCGTGTGTTTCCTGTGTGCAGGGTGAGTTCTGCATCCTGGTACTTCCTGAACGTATTTGGACTGAGGAGCATGTACAGTCTGATTCTGGGTCAGGACCACGGTGAGTTCGTTGATAAACAGAACCTGTTTGACCTCTTGACCCCATCTCTCTGACTGAGACTCGTTCCTGAAAACAGAACCATCATTTTAGACCCAACAGAACCTCGATCAGCTCAGGATCTGCTTCCTGATGGATGTTTGATCCGTTATCAGTTTCTGAAAGAACCCAGAATGTTTCTAACGAGCGTTCGGTTTCGTTCTGTTAAACTCAGCTGCCGACCAATCACAGATCATACAGAACCAGATGACGGGTGCTGCCATGGCGATGCCCCCCGACCCCAACAAGGCTTTTAAAGTGAGACACTAACAGAACATCAGTCTGTCAGCTGTGCTGCGTTACATCAGTAGTGGTTATTTTTGGTTCTGTTGGTTTCAGAGTGAGTGGGAGGCGCTGGAGGTCGTTACTCACAAGTGGGCACTGGAGAACGTGGAGGAGGACCTCATCTCCAGAGACCTGAACTTTGGATCCTTCTTCAGCTGAGACATCAGCTCCATCATGCTGTAGAACATCAAGATGCTGTGGGAGGTTCTGGATCGGTTCTGACAAACTTTAGACTTGGCAGAAGCTAAACGTCACCAGCTGATGGACGCTCAGCTGTTCATCACTAATAAGGATTATTTATGGTTCCTCATGAGCAGATCGTTACCTTGACAACAGCTTTTGGGCCTGTTGGACTGTAGAACTGTGTAAAAGCTCCTGATCCAGTTCTGGTTTGTACAAGTTCATGTCAGTAAGTGAATGTTTCTTTAATCAGGAGGTCTCCAGACTTCCTGAAGATCTTTGGCTGTTTTTCTCTCATTCAGAACAGAATCAATGAGAACTGGATCAGAACTTTTTCACTGAACTGTTCCAGGTTTTGTAACAAACAGATTTTGCTCTGAAGTTTCTGGAATAAAAGCTAAAACCAGAGACTGACTTTGATTCTGATGTTTAGAACACAGATCCAGACCGGATCCGGACCTGCAGTCTGAAGCTGATGAACTCTCCACGCTGCAGGACGTTTCCTGTTTGAGGCTGCAGCTGCTTATTAAACCACATCTGTCTCTACGATGGCCAGATGTGCTGACACAACACAATCAGCTGATTCCTCTGAAACCCGGTAAGATCATGATGATGTAGAAGTATCAGAGGAGGTTCTTCAGGTCTTTATAGATTCTAAAAAGTCAACTAGACTAGAAGTTTTTCATGTGACGGAAACGGAAAAGCTTTTAAACTGCAGGACTGAACAGGTTTACAGACCAGCTGCTCCGTCCTCCACCTGACGGTCATGTGTCCTCCTGTCAGGGGACTGCAGGGTCTGGACCTGTAGAGGCGGGCGGACCGTAGAGCCTGGACCTGTAGAGGCGGGTGGACCTGTAGAGGCGGGCGGACCGTAGAGCCTGGACCTGTAGAGGCGGGTGGACCTGTAGAGGCGGGTGGACCGTAGAGCCTGGACCTGTAGAGGTGGGTGGACCTGTAGAGGCGGGTGGACCTGTAGAGGCGGGCGGACCGTAGAGCCTGGACCTGTAGAGGCGGGTGGACCTGTAGAGGCGGGTGGACCGTAGAGCCTGGACCTGTAGAGGCGGGTGGACCTGTAGAGGCGGGGGGGCCGGAGAGCCTGGGCCTTGAGAGGCGGGCGGACCGTAGAGCCTGGACCTGTAGAGGTGGGTGGACCTGTAGAGGCGGGTGGACCTGTAGAGGCGGGCGGGCCGTAGAGCCTGGGCCCGTAGAGGCGGGGGGGCCGTCGAGCCTGGACCTGTAGAGGCGGGCGGACCGTAGAGCCTGGACCTGTAGAGGCGGGTGGACCTGTAGAGGCGGGCGGACCGTAGAGCCTGGACCTGTAGAGGCGGGCGGACCGTAGAGCCTGGACCTGTAGAGGCGGGTGGACCTGTAGAGGCGGGCGGACCGTAGAGCCTGGACCTGTAGAGGTGGGTGGACCTGTAGAGGCGGGTGGACCTGTAGAGGCGGGTGGACCTGTAGAGGCGGGCGGACCGTAGAGCCTGGACCTGTAGAGGCGGGCGGACCGTAGAGCCTGGACCTGTAGAGGCGGGTGGACCTGTAGAGGCGGGCGGACCGTAGAGCCTGGACCTGTAGAGGTGGGTGGACCTGTAGAGGCGGGTGGACCTGTAGAGGCGGGTGGACCTGTAGAGGCGGGCGGACCGTAGAGCCTGGACCTGTAGAGGCGGGTGGACCTGTAGAGGCGGGCGGACCGTAGAGCCTGGACCTGTAGAGGCGGGTGGACCGTAGAGCCTGGACCTGTAGAGGCGGGTGGACCTGTAGAGGCGGGCGGACCGTAGAGCCTGGACCTGTAGAGGCGGGTGGACCTGTAGAGGCGGGTGGACCTGTAGAGGCGGGCGGACCGTAGAGCCTGGACCTGTAGAGGCGGGGGGACCGTAGAGCCTGGACCTGTAGAGGCGGGTGGACCTGTAGAGGCGGGTGGACCGTAGAGCCTGGACCTGTAGAGGCGGGTGGACCTGTAGAGGCGGGTGGACCGTAGAGCCTGGACCTGTAGAGGCGGGTGGACCTGTAGAGGCGGGTGGAACTGTAGGGGCGGGCGGGCCGTAGAGGGTGGACCTGTAGAGGCGGGTGGGCCGTAGAGCCTGGACCTGTAGAGGCGGGTGGACCTGTAGAGGCGGGTGGACCGTAGAGCCTGGACCTGTAGAGGCGGGGGGACCGTAGAGCCTGGACCTGTAGAGGGGGGTGGACCTGTAGAGGCGGGTGGACCTGTAGAGGCGGGTGGACCTGTAGAGGCGGGCGGACCGTAGAGGCTGGACCTGTAGAGGCGGGTGGACCGTAGAGCCTGGGCCTGTAGAGGCGGGTGGACCTGTAGAGGCGGGCGGACCGTAGAGCCTGGACCTGTAGAGGTGGGTGGACCTGTAGAGGCGGGTGGACCTGTAGAGGCGGGTGGACCTGTAGAGGCGGGCGGACCGTAGAGCCTGGACCTGTAGAGGCGGGTGGACCGTAGAGCCTGGACCTGTAGAGGCGGGTGGACCTGTAGAGGCGGGCGGACTGTAGAGCCTGGACCTGTAGAGGCGGGTGGACCTGTAGAGGCGGGTGGACCGTAGAGCCTGGACCTGTAGAGGCGGGTGGACCGTAGAGCCTGGACCTGTAGAGGCGGGTGGACCTGTAGAGGCGGGCGGACCGTAGAGCCTGGACCTGTAGAGGCGGGCGGACCGGAGAGCCTGGACCTGTAGAGGCGGGCGGACCGTAGAGCCTGGACCTGTAGAGGCGGGTGGACCTGTAGAGGCGGGTGGACCTGTAGAGGCGGGTGGACCGTAGAGCCTGGACCTGTAGAGGCGGGCGGACCGTAGAGCCTGGACCTGTAGAGGCGGGTGGACCTGTAGAGGCGGGTGGACCGTAGAGCCTGGACCTGTAGAGGCGGGTGGACCTGTAGAGGCGGGTGGACCTGTAGAGGCGGGTGGACCGTAGAGCCTGGACCTGTAGAGGCGGGTGGACCGTAGAGCCTGGACCTGTAGAGGCGGGTGGACCTGTAGAGGCGGGTGGACCGTAGAGCCTGGACCTGTAGAGGCGGGCGGACCGTTGGGGGTGGACCTGTAGAGGCGGGTGGACCTGTAGAGGCGGGTGGACCTGTAGAGGCGGGTGGACCGTAGAGCCTGGACCTGTAGAGGCGGGTGGACCTGTAGAGGCGGGCGGACCGTAGAGCCTGGACCTGTAGAGGCGGGTGGACCGTAGAGCCTGGACCTGTAGAGGCGGGTGGACCTGTAGAGGCGGGTGGACTGTAGAGCCTGGACCTGTAGAGGTGGGTGGACCTGTAGAGGCGGGTGGACCTGTAGAGGCGGGCGGACCGTAGAGCCTGGACCTGTAGAGGCGGGTGGACCGTAGAGCCTGGACCTGTAGAGGCGGGTGGACCTGTAGAGGCGGGTGGACCGTAGAGCCTGGACCTGTAGAGGCGGGTGGACCTGTAGAGGCGGGTGGACCGTAGAGCCTGGACCTGTAGAGGCGGGTGGACCGTAGAGCCTGGACCTGTAGAGGCGGGTGGACCTGTAGAGGCGGGTGGACTGTAGAGCCTGGATCTGTAGAGGTGGGTGGACGTGTAGAGGCGGGTGGACCTGTAGAGGCGGGTGGACCTGTAGAGGCGGGTGGACCGTAGAGCCTGGACCTGTAGAGGCGGGTGGACCGTAGAGCCTGGACCTGTAGAGGCGGGTGGACCTGTAGAGGCGGGTGGACCGTAGAGCCTGGACCTGTAGAGGCGGGTGGACCTGTAGAGGCGGGTGGACCGTAGAGCCTGGACCTGTAGAGGCGGGTGGACCGTAGAGCCTGGACCTGTAGAGGCGGGTGGACCTGTAGAGGCGGGTGGACTGTAGAGCCTGGACCTGTAGAGGTGGGTGGACCTGTAGAGGCGGGTGGACCTGTAGAGGCGGGCGGACTGTAGAGCCTGGACCTGTAGAGGCGGGTGGACCTGTAGAGGCGGGCGGACCGTAGAGCCTGGACCTGTAGAGGCGGGCGGACCGGAGGGGGTGGGCCTGTAGAGGCGGGTGGACCTGTAGAGGCGGGTGGACTGTAGAGCCTGGACCTGTAGAGGTGGGTGGACCTGTAGAGGCGGGTGGACCTGTAGAGGCGGGCGGGCCGTAGAGCCTGGACCTGTAGAGGCGGGTGGACCTGTAGAGGCGGGTGGACCGTAGAGCCTGGACCTGTAGAGGCGGGTGGACCGTAGAGCCTGGACCTGTAGAGGCGGGTGGACCTGTAGAGGCGGGTGGACCGTAGAGGCGGGCGGACTGTAGAGCCTGGACCTGTAGAGGCGGGTGGACCTGTAGAGGCGGGCGGACCGTAGAGGGTGGACCTGTAGAGGCGGGTGGACCGTAGAGCCTGGACCTGTAGAGGCGGGTGGACCGTAGAGCCTGGACCTGTAGAGGTGGGTGGACCTGTAGAGGCGGGTGGACCTGTAGAGGCGGGCGGACTGTAGAGCCTGGACCTGTAGAGGCGGGTGGACCTGTAGAGGCGGGTGGACCGTAGAGCCTGGACCTGTAGAGGCGGGGGGACCGTAGAGGCTGGACCTGTAGAGGCGGGTGGACCTGTAGAGGCGGGCGGACCGTAGAGCCTGGCCTGTAGTGGCGGGTGGACCTGTAGAGGCGGGTGGACCTGTAGAGGCGGGCCGACCGTGGAGCCTGGACCTGTAGAGGCGGGCGGACCGTAGAGCCTGGACCTGTAGAGGCGGGTGGACCTGTAGAGGCGGGTGGACTGTAGAGCCTGGACCTGTAGAGGTGGGTGGACCTGTAGAGGCGGGTGGACCTGTCGAGGCGGGTGGACATGTGGAGGCGGGCGGACCGTGGAGCCTGGACCTGTAGAGGCGGGTGGACCGTAGAGCCTGGACCTGTAGAGGCGGGTGGACCTGTAGAGGCGGGCGGACCGTAGAGCCTGGACCTGTAGAGGTGGGTGGACCTGTAGAGGCGGGTGGACCGTAGAGCCTGGACCTGTAGAGGCGGGTGGACCGTAGAGCCTGGACCTGTAGAGGCGGGTGGACCTGTAGAGGCGGGCGGACTGTAGAGCCTGGACCTGTAGAGGCGGGTGGACCTGTAGAGGCGGGTGGACCGTAGAGCCTGGACCTGTAGAGGCGGGTGGACCGTAGAGCCTGGACCTGTAGAGGCGGGTGGACCTGTAGAGGCGGGTGGACCGTAGAGCCTGGACCTGTAGAGGTGGGTGGACCTGTAGAGGCGGGTGGACCTGTAGAGGCGGGCGGACCGTAGAGCCTGGACCTGTAGAGGCGGGCGGACCGTAGAGCCTGGACCTGTAGAGGCGGGTGGACCTGTAGAGGCGGGTGGACCGTAGAGCCTGGACCTGTAGAGGTGGGTGGACCTGTAGAGGCGGGTGGACCTGTAGAGGCGGGCGGACTGTAGAGCCTGGACCTGTAGAGGCGGGTGGACCTGTAGAGGCGGGTGGACCGTAGAGCCTGGACCTGTAGAGGCGGGTGGACTGTAGAGCCTGGACCTGTAGAGGTGGGTGGACCTGTAGAGGCGGGTGGACCTGTAGAGGCGGGCGGACTGTAGAGCCTGGACCTGTAGAGGCGGGTGGACCTGTAGAGGCGGGTGGACCGTAGAGCCTGGACCTGTAGAGGCGGGTGGACCGTAGAGCCTGGACCTGTAGAGGTGGGTGGACCTGTAGAGGCGGGTGGACCTGTAGAGGCGGGCGGACTGTAGAGCCTGGACCTGTAGAGGCGGGTGGACCGTAGAGCCTGGACCTGTAGAGGCGGGTGGACCTGTAGAGGCGGGTGGACCGTAGAGCCTGGACCTGTAGAGGCGGGTGGACCTGTAGAGGCGGGTGGACCTGTAGAGGCGGGCGGACCGTAGAGCCTGGACCTGTAGAGGCGGGCGGACCGTAGAGCCTGGACCTGTAGAGGCGGGTGGACCTGTAGAGGCGGGTGGACCGTAGAGCCTGGACCTGTAGAGGCGGGTGGACCTGTAGAGGCGGGTGGACTGTAGAGCCTGGACCTGTAGAGGTGGGTGGACCGTAGAGCGTGGACCTTTGGACGCGGGCGGACCGTAGAGCGTGGACCTGTAGAGGCGGGTGGACCTGTAGAGGCGGGCGGACCGTAGAGCCTGGACCTGTAGAGGCGGGTGGACCTGTAGAGGCGGGCGGACCGTAGAGCCTGGACCTGTAGAGGTGGGTGGACCTGTAGAGGCGGGTGGACCTGTAGAGGCGGGCGGACTGTAGAGCCTGGACCTGTAGAGGCGGGTGGACCTGTAGAGGCGGGCGGACCGTAGAGCCTGGACCTGTAGAGGCGGGCGGACCGTAGAGCCTGGACCTGTAGAGGCGGGTGGACCTGTAGAGGCGGGTGGACTGTAGAGCCTGGACCTGTAGAGGTGGGTGGACCTGTAGTGGAGGGTGGACCTGTAGAGGCGGGTGGACCTGTAGAGGCGGGCGGACCGTAGAGCCTGGACCTGTAGAGGCGGGTGGACCTGTAGAGGCGGGCGGACCGTAGAGCCTGGACCTGTAGAGGCGGGTGGACCGTAGAGCCTGGACCTGTAGAGGTGGGTGGACCTGTAGAGGCGGGTGGACCTGTAGAGGCGGGTGGACCTGTAGAGGCGGGCGGACCGTAGAGCCTGGACCTGTAGAGGCGGGCGGACCGTAGAGCCTGGACCTGTAGAGGCGGGTGGACCTGTAGAGGCGGGTGGACCGTAGAGCCTGGACCTGTAGAGGCGGGTGGACCGTAGAGCCTGGACCTGTAGAGGCGGGTGGACCTGTAGAGGCGGGTGGACCGTAGAGCCTGGACCTGTAGAGGCGGGTGGACCTGTAGAGGCAGGCGGACCGTAGAAACTCCTGCCAGGTTTGTAACGGGGATGTTTTAGAACCTGTTGACTCTTCCAGGTTTACTGGATTTAATGAAGGTCCAGTTTGGGTCTCTGCAGGTTTGGACAACTGTCTTCATGTGTAAGGTTTGTCCAGGGGACGTCTTGTTGTACGTTTCTTACATGGAGGACCAGTAGTTCTACCTGCAGCTGGTCTTCTTGGTGCTGATGGTAGCAGAGTGTTGCTTCATGTTGGAGCGTATCGGAGGTTATTGATGGTTTTGTTTGGAATCTTTCAGGTTTATATATTTACATATTTATTGAAGTGTAAAGTTTACCAGATGCATCATGTGATGATGTTTATCATGAATTTATTCAAACCGGTCTGTTATTAACTGCACACGCGACCCTCTTGTGATAATAATAATCCTTTAATTCATATCAAAAGATTGAAAATACAATAAAATAATTATCTGATATTTAACAGGGAAGACCAAAGAAAGAAATGAGCCCAAGTTTCCCTGCTGCTCGACCCCAGAATGAGAATATTTATCTTACGTTCATTTCAATACAAAAATACTGTACAAATCAGCCTGGAGCTCCATCTGACCACAACTCACCTGCCTGAATATAAATGTCATCTATAAATATCAAAATACTCCTGTCACCAGTCAATCAGCAAAATTATTTCATTACAAATAAATAAAACAACTAAAATATATATAAACACGTCATTTAAAATCCCTGACAGCTTTGTTCAACATTAAAAATCGCAGCGCTGCTGCTCTGTGATCTGATCTCAGCAGAGTAAAAATCATTTCAACAAATCAGCTGAGCTCCAGAACTTTCATTCTTCTGAGTTAAGGTTCAGTTGCAGGTCAAAGCTGGATTTTTCTTTTAAATTAGCAAATAACAAACTGAGATCCAGATGCAGAAACATGAATCTGAATTCACACCTAAAAGAACAGAAACTGAAGTTGTTTTCAATCCATATTGCAAATTGTTTGATTTTCAATCCTGACCAATCAGAGCTGCAGCTGCTGAGTGGTGGGCCGGACTTCCTGAAATCCTTGTAACACAAGCGTTAACGAGCTTATCATTGTTCTCGTTAGTGAAAAATAACTGTTAAATTCTTAGAAACAGAAAGTTTCAAGTTTATTCATAAAAAGTATCGATTTTTTTGATCGTTTAGACTTTCTGAAAATGTTGCTTTTCTTAAATATTGTCGTTTATTTTTAAAAACGGACTCAGTCAGTTTTAATAAAACTTCAGGTTCTGGTTCTTCTGGGAAACAGGAATCCAGATGAGTTTCAGCCCAAATCAAACTACCTGAGTCTCAAACTGTTATCAGTCTGAATGTTTTCAAAGTAAAAACAAGATGATCAAGTTTATCTGATGATCCAAAACAAGAAGAACAAAGTTAAATTAAATCTTTGTTTAGTCCGTTTCCATGGTGACAGAGGTGGCGTTGCACAGTCCTGCTTCCTCATCCTTGCAAGAAGCAGCGTCGTCGGTAGATTGGGTGGAGGAGGCGGAGCTTGCATTGGGGGCGGAAAGAGTGGGTTTCCTGATTTTGTCTTGTCGATGGTAGAACAGGACGTAGGCAGCGTTTGTCTGCAGGAGACACAAGATACTAAACATAACAAACACTTTAACACGTGACCGACTTGACTTCAGACTCACCAGGTAAAACAATAATTATATTAAATATTTGTTTCAAACTGGACTTTACATAAATATTATAAGTTAGAAACGTATTAATTCATGAAGTAAAACATATGTTTCCACTTTAACTCCAAGTTTCAGTCACAAATTATGTAAATAATAATCATTTTTACAAAAACAGAGTTGGTGCCAAGTAGAGGTCAGAGGTCACGCAATGAAGGACAAACACGTTTAAAACAACGTTCAGACACTAAACTGATGATATTAGGACATAAAATCCTGTCTCCTGTATTTTGTCTTAAAATAAATCATGTTTTCTCGTGCACGTGCACGTGCGTGTTACTGACCATGATTTGGTCCTCAGACGCGTACGTCACCTTGCTGTCATCAAAGTAATACCACTGACCGTTGTCCTTGTTCTGGGCGTAGCTCGTGTCTGTAGGAAAAAACACCTGTGAAGGTTAAAGTCATCGGAGCTGTCAATCACATGGAGTGGGTAGGACTTACAGTGTCCGTCTCTGAGTCCTCCATAGTGATTGGACACGGCGATGAGGTCGTAGCGACTCAGAGGCTCCTCATTGGTCAGATTTCTCCTCAGGAGGAAGTTAGAGAAGTCCAGATCTCTGAAACATTCAGGAGTGGGAGTTTAATCCTGCACCTGTGTGTGTCGGGGGGAGGTGGGGGAGTGGGGGTGGGGTTACCTGAGGGGGAAGTCCACGATGGTGTCCAGCTTCTCTCTGGTGAACTTGGTGTAGGAGAACCTCTTGAGGTGAATGATGAGAACCTCTGGCAGAGACCAGAGATCCAACTTCTTAGTGGCCAACTGGTGCTTCTTACACACTGGACAGTACCTGCATGCACGCCCACGTGCGCGTGCGTGCACACACACACACACACACAAAGTTACATCAGAAGAATAACTGGTGACCGTGTGTAAGAAACTGAATCATTAACTCGTGACGGTTTGAAGTCTCAGATTCAGACAAGATCAGTAAATTAAATCCAGCAAGAAAAACAATAAAACTGTTTGTTAATAATCTGAATTTAAAAGCTGAAAGTTTTTAATCTCTTTCCAACTACAAATAACTAGATGTTAAATATACAAACATCCTGAGCTGAACTCTTTCTGTGGAACATTTAAGTTCTATTTTCCCTCCAGAATGTCGTGTGTGTCAGCTGATGTCCGTTACCATGGATTCTCCTCCTCCAGCGTCTCCACGGTGGTGAACAGCTCGATGCACTCCTGCAGCTGAACGGTCGTCTGCTGCTGTGGAACCTCCATGCTGGCGTGTTTCACGTACCGCTACACGCCAACAGGAAGGAGGAGCAGAAAGAGTTTGTGTTTACACGCTGTTTATTTTTATAAACATTTAAATCTGATCTAGTTTTCGTACGCGGGGGTCAAACACAACCTTTAGGACGTGGCAGCACCTCGTAGATTCAGCTGAGTTTTAAAAGAAGCTGAAACGTGTCGAGTTGTTGATTTTTATTTGAATCAATTTTTCTT
The DNA here is from genome assembly GCA_006937955.1 of Pachypanchax playfairii. Classification (NCBI taxonomy): domain Eukaryota; kingdom Metazoa; phylum Chordata; class Actinopteri; order Cyprinodontiformes; family Aplocheilidae; genus Pachypanchax; species Pachypanchax playfairii. Next base: position 648,030 of record SSNP01000114.1, on the reverse strand, counting down.
GTTTGTTTGTTTTAATTCAAACCAGAAACCTGTTTATAGAGTTTTTCCCCAGAAGACGCGTCTCTTGCAGACAGAACGTCCTCACGCTGTCTTTAAAGTGTAGAGAAAACGTTCCGGACGTGTTGGGAAGAACATACAGAACCTGAGCCCGTTCTGACTCGGTGCTGAAGGAAAGTGGCTGAACATTCGGGTCACTGGAATCAGAACCGATAATGTAAACATTCAGACTGACCTCGGCCTCGTTTTCGTTGTAGAATCTCTTCTTCATGTCCGGGTCCCAGTCGATGGCCACGTACGGCTGAGCTGCAGAACCAGGTCATACAGAACGAGTCAGAACAAATGTTCTGCTGCTGTTTACGTTTCAACTTCATCTGTTACGTTAAACATTTGAGATAAAATAATTAAACACATATTTTGTGGTGCAGCAGGTTGTTCAGAAGGACAGAACCGGTTTCTGGTGTGAACGGAGTCTCTGAAAGACTCGCTGGAGACACGAGACCTTCATCAGATGATGATGAAGCACCAGCAGACACTGGGTGTGGTTTTATACCTGTTGTCATGGTAACTCTATGAATGTGATCACATGTTCAGACTCACAGCTGAAGGAGACGGCGCTGCTTCCGTCTCCTGTCCCTCTCTCTGTCGTCCCATTGGAGTTGACCGCCTGGATGCTGAACAGACTCCTCCTCCTCTTACGACACGCCCTCCTTTTTGCGGGGTGCTCATTAGGTGGCGGGCTCAGGGAACAAGCCTCCTCCTGCTTGTTTTCTTCATTTTCTTCTTCTGTGGTTTGACAAGGCTGCTGTGGTGGCTCTGCTGGTGGTTCTGAGGTGGTTCTGGTTTTGGTATCAACGTCCCCACCGGCGTTCGTGTCTTTAGGGCTGTTGGTGATTTTGTCGCTGCAGACAGGCTCAATCTGGGGGCCGTTGTTAATCTTTGCATCACCTTGGTCAAGAGTGGTCTCAGTGTGGTTGGCGTTAGGCTGCAGCTGGGTTGATGCGGTGCCGTCTGATTGGCTGTTGGGAGAGCTGTCACTGCAGCAGGGAGCCAGTGATGGTCTGGTGGTCTCTGAGTCCTCCTGCTCATCTAAAAAAACAAAAACAAGAAGTTCAAGGACAAAAGAACTGAAGCTGCTCGTTCTCCCGTCTGTCTGATAAACTGCACGTTACCGTCACTGATGCCGTTGGTTTGAGTCTTATACAGCTCCTCTTCATCATCATCTTCCTCTTCTTCCTCCAGCTCTTCAGAAGGGTCAGGAGATCGTACGTAGCGCCTTCACACAAAAAACAATCAAACTAACGTGATGCAATAATGACATGAGGTGAGGGTGAGATGGGGTGAGGTGATATGAGGGTGAGTTAAGGGTAAGAGTGGAGTCAGCGTTGTTACTCACGCCATCCTCTGCAGGAACAGCGTGTAAAGCGCCTCCTGGCTGCAGCTGCTTCTCGGCACGTTGAACAGCAGCGGGTGTCCGAACAGCGACGTGCCACACGAGTTGCTGCTGGAGCCGTAGTCCTTGTATTGAGAACGCTCCCTCAGGTAGAGCGCTAGCAGCACCGACTCCTCGTCCTGAGCACTTAGCTCGTACCTGAACACAAGAGCAGCGTCAGACCACACGGATCTTCTGTAAATACAGAACAGCTGCAGATAGTTTGACTCACACAAAGATGTCGTCTCGTTCCAGGATGCAGCTCAGAGACTCCTCAGGACTGTAGATTTTATAAAAACGATGGTTGAAGACATCGGCGACCACCATCTGAAACACACGTATCACCATGGAAACGGCAGGTTTAACAGTCAGCTGTGACATAAACATGTTTCTACATGCAGAGAAATAAAATATGAACCGTGAAGCAGCTGCAGACCTGAGCAGGAGGAACGCTGGTCATCTCAGACAGAGCAGCACAGAGGTCAGACACTTTCCCTGCTTTAGGAACCACAACTCGATGCTGCGCGCACGTACACACACACACACACACACACAGATGCACATGTCACATTGTCTGTTTTAAACATATACAGAGACGTCTGCTCCACAAGTCTTACCTGGACAGGTTTGGCGTGGGGGTCCAGAGAGACAAAGAAGACCTCCATGACGCGCTCCTTGCTCACAGGAAGTGGGACACTCAGGTAGCAGAAGGGGTCAAAGGTCACAGAGACCTTCTGGCACTCAGGACAGACCAGTGTGGATTTGAAGAGTCCGTGAAATGTGTCGACGATCACAGAGTCGTTCCGCCTGCGATGGTTTCGCCACGCCTCTTCTGCCACTTCCTGAGACATGAAGAAGAAAAGACAACCGAGAGCTCCGGTTCTGTTTGAGATTTAAAACAAAAAGAATTCTGTAAGAACAAGTAGGAGCTGCTGACCTGGTCCGGTCGCCCATCAGCGTCTCGGAGCTCTATGTATTCCTTGTTTTTGACCCGGTTCAGGTCCTCGTGGAGTCCGTCCAGCAGGAAGGACAGTAGCTCCTGACTGTCGTGCTGCTGGTAACCCAGAAACTGGGACGCAAAGTGACCCACCTTCGTCTGTTCAGGAACACAAAGAGCATCGAATCATTTCTGCTTGTAACTCAGTCAGTAACAAGAAACTGGGTCACGGATCCAGAAACCCATCTGAGCTGAACCGGGCTGCCGTGTTCTACAGACCTTCACAGGGACGCGCAGCTGGAAGCTTCAGATTCTTATCAGGTGGTAAAATGACATCATGGAGGTGATTTATACATAAATGTCCTGATAATCTACTGATCAATGTTCCATCACTGGAAGGACTTTGAACTAATGATTCATGCCTTCATTTCTTAAAAATCTAATTCATGCTAGTATTTATCTTTTTATCATATATGATAAACGTGACGTGTCTACTGGTGGTTTGTTGGCGAGGTGACCTGTCCTGGGTGGAGACCAGGGCGAAGCCCCGCCTCTCACAAATGACTCCTGGAACATCTTTACCTTGAAGACACGTGGCACCACGGAGTAATGGCGCCCGGACCACATCTGCTTGATGACGTCGGCGTACGCCTCGGCGATCTCTCCCTTCATCCCCAGAGGGTTGGTGAAGTTCAGCTCCTCCAGGTAGGAGCTCTGCAGGAAGTACTCGGTCAGAGGAGGCGTGTTGCTCAGGCACTACAGTAGGAGGAGGAGCGTTTAGGATGGACAGACCAGAGCAGCAGCGTTACATCAGAAGCTGTCTTCAGAATCCTCCTGGTTTTGTATGTGTGGATGTTCTGACCTGTAAAGCTGAGTTCATGAAGCAGGTGTTGCCCAAGTTGGTGAGACCACAGACCCCTGGCTGTCCTTGGTATGAGTCCTGATCCTCCACAGAGTTCCTCCTGATACAAACATATATAAGAACCAAGATCAGGTCCAGATCAGGTCAGACTCAGGAGGAGAGACCAGATTTTAGGTAAACCAAGTGTTTTACTTCCTGGTTGGAGAATAACTCGAGTATATAAATTATATTTCAGGACAAATGAAGACAATATAACACTAATGGTAACATTTTATCATATATGTGTCAATCCCAGATGTTGACAGCTGTAAAATAGCAGGATAAAGAACGTATAAGGAGTTTAAACAGGTCCGACAGGAAGTGATGAGAGCAGAAAGAAACAGAAGCTTTAATGAAATATGTTAAAAGGAAAATTTGTTCTCACATGATCTGAGGTCTGGAACTTGGCCAGGTGCCGTCAGCATTCCTTGTCTCCATGATCACCGTCTGACACACACACACACACACATGTGAGGTGGGATGGTGTCAGCAGGAAGTTTGTGACGTGTTTAAAAAAATGTTACTGCATTGTTTCACATACACAACAACATCGTACCAATGATGTTAAACTGTGTGTGTGTGTGTGTGTGTGTGTGTGTGTGTGGGTTTGTATTTCTGACCTCCTGAGGACCCGTTTCCTGACTTTTACTATCTTTCTGGGGACCGAAGCCTGGTCCCCATGAGGGGGACTCCCCTTTTTAGGGTTAGGGGTTAGGTTTATAGGTATGGTGTGAATAGAGTTTTAGTTAGTCTTAGGGTTAGTTATAGATCAGTAATGGTTAAGGTTAGTAAAAGGGTTTGGGTTAGGTATAAATCTAGTTACTAAAATCAATGGAAGTCAATGAACGGTCCCCATAAGGATAGCAAAACACACTTGTGTGTGTGTGTGTACTCACAATGCCTGAGCTCAAGCAGGCATCCAACACGCTCATCTGGATGTTCCTGAGACGCTCGCAGCTGCTGTCCGAACTCTTCATCCACAGACGGCATTCTGAGCCTGGAGGCACTGAGAAGGCCTGACACACAGCTGTCTGGATCGAATCTGCACGTGCACACACACACACACACATACATACACACAGATACAGACACACACAGACACAGTTTTAACATTTATAGGTGACTTAAGTTATACCCAATATCCTCATCATGGTAAAGATGAGGTGAGTCAAAGGTGAGTTGAGGTGAGGTGAGGGTGAGTGGGGGGTGAGTCGAGGTGAAGGTGAGTAGGGGGTGAGTCGAGGTGAAGGTGAGTAGGGGGTGAGTTGAGGGTGAGTAGGGGGTGAGTTGAGGTGAGGTGAGGGTGAGTAGGGGGTGAGTCGAGGGTGAGTAGGGGGTGAGTTGAGGTTAGGGTGTGTAGGGGGTGAGTTGAGGGTGAGTAGGGGGTGAGGTGAGGGTGAGTAGGGGGTGAGTCGAGGGTGAGTAGGGGGTGAGGTGAGGGTGAGTCGAGGTGAGGTGAGGGTGAGTTGAGGGTGAGTCGAGGTGAGTTGAGGGTGAGTAGGGGGTGAGTTGAGGTGAGGTGAGGGTGAGTAGGGGGTGAGTTGAGGGTGAGTAGGGGGTGAGTTGAGGTGAGGTGAGGGTGAGTAGGGGGTGAGTTGAGGGTGAGTAGGGGGTGAGGTGAGGGTGAGTAGGGGGTGAGTCGAGGGTGAGTAGGGGGTGAGGTGAGGGTGAGTCGAGGTGAGGTGAGGGTGAGTAGGGGGTGAGGTGAGGGTGAGTAGGGGGTGAGTCGAGGGTGAGTAGGGGGTGAGGTGAGGGTGAGTCGAGGTGAGGTGAGGGTGAGTTGAGGGTGAGTCGAGGTGAGTTGAGGGTGAGTAGAGGGTGAGTCGAGGTGAAGGTGAGTAGGGGGTGAGTTGAGGTTAGGGTGTGTAGGGGGTGAGTTGAGGGTGAGTAGGGGGTGAGGTGAGGGTGAGTAGGGGGTGAGTCGAGGGTGAGTAGGGGGTGAGGTGAGGGTGAGTTGAGGGTGAGTAGAGGTGAGGTGAGGTGAGGGTGAGTTGAGGGTGAGTTGAGGGTGAGTCGAGGTGAGTTGAGGGTGAGTAGGGGGTGAGTTGAGGGGTGAGTTGAGGGTGAGTTGAGGGTGAGTCGGGGGTGAGTTGAGGGTGAGTTGAGGGTGAGTCGGGGGTGAGTTGAGGGTGAGCTTCCAGCTTGTTGATCATGTACATTAACCTGTTCAGGTAAAGAACCTGTTGTACACAAACCCACAGACTGACTCACGTATGCTGTCGGTGCGACTGAACTGTGCAGTGACGACATTCTCCATGTTGCTATGGAGACAGAGGAAGATCTCGACAGGGTAAACCTCTACCTTCAGAGTGCTGGGCAGGTCCACCACCTGAAACACAAAGGTACACCTAGATTCACACCTTCCTCTCATTATGAAGAGTGTGTGTGCGTATCCAGGACGTCACGTTACCTTACGTTCCAGAGGCGGCTGTCCATCCACCATCCCATACCAGGTCAGGAGCTTGTGCCAGGCCTCTGCCGGCACCAACATGAAGTCCTCATTCTCCACCAGACGCTCCTTCAGGTGATACGATTCCAGGTCTGAAGCAGAACACAAGTTAACGAGCACCAACAAACATCACAGGTAACATTCAGTCAGGTGACGTCTAGGTTATATCAGACACAAGCAAAACGAGGCGTTCACTGACCTTCGAACAGCTCAGTGTTGTCGATCTGACCCGGAAAAGATGAGGAGTTCTGGTTTCCGCTCTCCACAAACTCTTTCCATTGTTCAAACCAGCGCCGATCCAGCACATACCTGCAACACACAGAACACCTGTAAAGTACACAACCTAACTCTTACAAATGATGTAAGCAGCTCACACGTCACAACAACATGACAGCAGAAGAACCAGCAGCTTTCAGATGGGTTTGTTCCCAAAACTACCAACAGACTGACTGCTGGAGCCACTCAGAAGATCAAACAGATCAACCAACTTGTTTGGAGTTTTGTGTTGTTTCTACTGCTTCCAGTCTATTCTGGTTCTGATGGATCCACTTCACATCCATTTGTCTCTTTCTGCCATATTAAAAATAAAAACCTGTTTGTTGTCATGAAAATCCAACATGGTGTTTGCTGGCTGGTTTCCAGCTGGTGAGTGTGAAGTTTCCAATATTTTATCTAAAGTCAAATCAAAGCAAATTAACGAAAAGAGAGACGAGGCGTGACCCGTGACCCAGAATCAAACCAACCCACACCTGGATGTTAGACTGTTCATAATAAAACACCTGGGCAGGTTCATTTCTCAGTCTGACAATGACCCCAAACGCACCATAAATAAAAACACATCTGGATAAGAACAAAATCAGCGAATCAATTCAATAGGAGGAAAAATCTAGACTAGAGGACAGATACATCAGAATAAAGGATAATATCTGGAAGGTCCTTGTTTCTCAAGACTTCTTAAATAAACTCACAGGACCAGCGTACCAACGGAAGTACTGTGTAAACCGGTCTGGGTTTTCATTCAGTTTCAATTTTTAATTTATGGTTTCATGTTTCGTTAAAACGCTGAAAGCTACTTCTCAATTTTACAGAACAATTTAAAGAAAAACCAGAAAAACTTTCGCTCCAGTGGGGAAACCCTAAGTCAGGAAAGCGAAACTAAAATCATCCGGTTACATTTACAGATTTTTTGTCAAAGTTTTAAGTGTGCTGGGACGACGACTCAAAGACTGTTGTGAATGAAAATAAAACTAAGAGTAAAAAAATAGAAAGACCTGAAAGCTTTGAAAAGAACCCTGAACGTCTCATCGAAGCCCGTTGACAGACTGGTATTAGCATTAGCAGCTAAAGCAGCTAATGCGGCTAAGGAGAAACACTGAGCCGTTAAAAAGTCCAAACAAATCCCGAACCAGCACCAAAACAGCTCCACTCCCCCGGAGAACCCACCAGTCACGTGTAAGGTAATGACAGTCATGTGTTGCCACCATTCAAGCCTGTCAAAGTGAGTGTTTCGGCGGGCAGACACTTACCAACTGTCCCCAGCCTGGAGCTCACTCTCCCGCAGCAGAGACTCAATCTCCCTCCGCTGGGTCTCCAGACCCGGAGGCTCGGAGACCGAACAGCGGCTGTTGGCCGTCATGTCACAAATCAATCACTCATAAAGATCAAAACTGTAGTTAAAAACAAACCGAGCCAGGAAGCGAAAGGCAGAAGTGAACCACTGCATTGATGAGCTGATAAACGGGAGCTGTTTGCGGAAGAAGGAACTGTTCCGATCCGGACGGTAACGGCTTCCTGAACTTCACCTGAACGGCCACTGGAGGCGCAGTTTTCCCAGAACTTCAACTACTACAACACGTAGTAAAAGTTGAAGTAAAACCGTTTGGATTCTCAGTAGTTGTACAACTAGAGAAACACAAACTTTCTTACATGGTTGATTTTCCGCAGTTAACAGAAAACAGATATTTTACTTTTTGGCTCAGCAAACCGATAGTAAACAAACCCTCCTCAGACATGGTCTTCAAAAACCCAGAAAAGAAACAAATGCTTCACCAAATTACACGAGAACTGGACTGAACAAACACTGGAGCTGCAACCAAACTACATAGAAACAGACTGCAGAGAACTAACAGAAGTCCTCCATCCAGGACCTGGACTCTTCCATCTAGGACCTGTTGTCCTCCATCCATCTTCCACCCAGTTGAACTTAATCTGTTTCTGAATCTTTCTGACCTGCTACATGTCTGACTCTCCTGATCTACCACAAACCAACATCTTACACCAGACTGGAGACAAATTACATTAAATACAGCTTTTGTAAATCTGTTGTAAATGTCTACAACATGTTCAGTTATCAGAATTAGAGCTTGTTGTATTAGATATATTCTTCATATAACAGAATTAAACTGATAAAAGACCTTTAACAAACTCAAACTTGTTTCATTTTGTGAACATTTAAGTAATAAATGATCAAACTTTATCAGCTTGTTCAGCAGGATCCTGGTGGAGGCTGGTGTTTATCTTCAGCTGTATGAACAATAATCTGATGTTTATGTTTGTTTTTTATAAACGTAAAAATGTAACTTCATACTTTATCTAGTGAGCGAGTTATTGTATCAACTGATTAATTTTAAGAGCCATTATGACTTTGTTTATCTTTACTAGTTAAATGTATTATGAGTGATGAAACCTGGTTCTAAAGGTTTGCAGACGTCATGTCCACAGTTTGAATCTTTTACAACATCTTCTTGTACTAAAGAACTGCGCTTGGCAGCATAAACATACATCATAACGTTTAATACAAATCATATGATCGTTTGCTTAGACGTCACGTGACTAAATCCTTTAAGTAAAAATCTGCGTTTATTCGAATATCGCGAGATTCTTTGGACCAATCACGTCCTTCGGCAGGAAACATTGAACCAATCAAGTTTCAGTTTCCAGGGAGGGAAAGAGGTGCAGTTCGCGGGTTTGAAGACATGATGGACGTGGACATGGCAGAAGAACAGAGTTCTGAAAAAACGACTGAAAGCGGACTAAAGACGGACACCGAGACCGGTGAGTGTTCGTCTAAAAGCTCCTACGAGCTGCCCTGGGTGGAGAAGTATCGGCCCATGAAGCTGAGTGAGATCGTGGGGAACGAGGAGACGGTGAGCCGGCTGGAAGTGTTCGCCCGCGAGGGAAACGTCCCCAACGTCATCATCTCAGGTAGGTCCGGAGGAAGGAACGTTACTGTCAGAATAATATGTCCAACAGTCCATCTCTAACTAGCAGTGCGTAATCTGTCCTCTGATTTACCTGAAAACTGCGACGCTCACAGGATTATCAATGGAGCTCAGATACATCGATGCCTCTAACTGGACCAACAAACAGATTCATATTGTTGAAGTAAACAATCTGTTAAATATCAGCTGATGTTCCGGTGTTGGTCGGTCATCTCGGTGTTAAGATAAACATTTTTATAGAATAAGAACAAGAAAGTTTCTTCTAAAACAAACATGGCAACTCATCTCAGGTTTGTTCTGGACCATCAAGATCAGAAGACCCATAATGCACTGCAGCATGTTTAAAGACACCCAGCTGATCCCAGCTGTCTGCACGGTGGTGGTGGGCTGATGGTTTGTGTGTTCAGCTCGAGGGCCCCCATCCAACACAGCTGATTCAGATGAAGAGGTTGTTAATGGACTTCTGTAGGACTTATTGAGGCTTTGAAACATCAGGGTCTGGAGTTTGACCCCCCAGCTCTACAGGACCTCTTCAGAACAATTATTTCCAATATCTGTAGAATGTAAGAATTATTAGACCAAATACTTTTTTCCTGACTGTCCATCCTGTTCTGGTCCAGGTCCTCCAGGCACTGGGAAGACCACCAGCATCTTGTGTCTGGCGCGAGCTCTGCTGGGAGCTTCGATGAAAGACGCTGTGCTGGAGCTGAACGCGTCTAATGACAGGTGAGGCTGGCGGGCGGTTCCGTTAGGGAGTCTCTGGTGGGCAGAACATGAACCGTGATGGTGGGCTTTTGTCTGCAGGGGGATTGATGTGGTGAGGAACAAGATCAAGATGTTTGCTCAGCAGAAAGTCACACTGCCTAAAGGCCGACACAAGATCATCATCCTGGATGAAGCCGACAGGTGAGAAACATTTATTACCTCAGCTTGTAGAGAAAAACGCTGTCACTTTGTTTTTGGGTTCTGATTTTCATCCTGGTGTCTGAAATGAATCTTGTCCGGCGCACAGCTGGAGACGTTCCAGGTGTTTTTAAACTCGTATTTACCAAGTCGGTGTTTCATGACTGACTGTTGATTCCTGTAACCTGATAAAACTGATCTGAGAGCCGTTTGTGGTTCCAGCATGACGGATGGAGCTCAGCAGGCGTTAAGGAGGATCATGGAGATCTACTCCAAGACAACGCGCTTTGCTCTCGCCTGCAACGCTTCGGATAAGATCATCGAGCCCATCCAGTCTCGCTGTGCCGTTCTGCGTTACTCCAAACTGACAGACGGACAGATTCTGGCCCGGCTGCAGGAGGTGGTGGAGAAAGAGCGCCTGTCTGTGTCTGACGATGGGCTGGAAGCCATCATCTTCACAGCGCAGGGAGACATGAGACAGGTAAGGGGGCGGAGCCTGGAGTCCAGTTCCCAGATCAAAGGTGTGCTTTGTCTCAGATCCTGTTTCTGTTTCCAGGCATTAAACAACCTGCAGTCCACAAACTCTGGCTTCGGCTACATCAACAGCGAGAACGTGTTTAAAGTGTGCGATGAGCCCCACCCCCTCCTGGTGAAAAGCATGCTGGGACACTGCGTGGATGGGAACATAGATGAGGCCTACAAGGTGGTGGAGCAGCTGTGGGCACTGGGATATTCTCCAGAGGACATCATCGGAAACATCTTCAGGGTCTGTAAGACCTACCAGATGGCTGAGTTCCTCAAACTGGAATTCATCAAGGTGAGTCAGCTGATACCTGCTTTCACCTGAATTCAGAACTGGACTCTGGGATCCATCTGTCCCCCATGTTTCATGGTGTGCTGGGTTTCGGGTCTTTCTGCAGGAAATCGGCTTCACTCACATGCGTGTGGTGGAAGGTGTGAACTCCCTGCTGCAGATGGCTGCGTTACTGGGGCGACTCTGCAGTAAGACGACGCCCCCTGCTGCCAGCTGAAGCCTTCACACCCACCGGACTGTTTGTTCCTGCTCCACCTTGTTCATCTGGAGCTCTGAGCGGGTTGCTGGTCCAGATGTGATCAGAGCAGCTGTCTGTCAGCTGACATCACTGTAAAAAACAAGCTCCATCATTTAGATCAGACGTGATCCGACCAGGACTCGATAACTGGCTGCAGATCTCCTGCTGTTCATTAGGTTTTTAATTACCTCCCAACCGTGTTCAGCTCCAGATCCAGTCCTGGTAAGGAGTCCAGATCCAGTTAAAAACCCCAGATCAGCAGCTCTGAGACTTTCTGAAGGTCTTTCAGGGTTTTTCTCTGGACTTGTTTCAGATGTTTGAACTCCTGATTTATCAGGAAGCTCATTAAACACTCGCAGCTTTAAATGTTGTAAATCTTTTTGCTTTAAATGATCAAGATTTCAGCTGATCTTCACTCTGCAGAGAAGTGAATGTTTAAGGATTCAGACTGGACAGTTTGTTTAATCTGCTTTATTTCTTTACACTCTAAATAAATGAACATGCAGGAAGTACAAACCCATAAAGTTCCAGTAGAAACATCTAAAGAAGCAGCTGTAAGAAATGATAATGATGTAACCAAAAATCCATCCAATAATTATGCAGGTCTGCTGTAAGGATCCTGTGAGTTTACAGGTTTTAATAATTGGCTCAAACTCAGATGTTTTGTTTGAGGGTGTCAGATTTAATGTAATGCTATGTGACACCCCCCCCCGGCGTCTTGTTTGTGCCGACAGAAGCAGGTTTACAGCTGAACAACATCTGTGTTACTCACCAGACTGAAACCACAGTTCACATGCCACTACTGTACAAACAGCATGCTAATGAAAAGCACAGCTAGCTTCCAGCACAAAAACCATGAAAGAGACAAGGTTTCAGGAAGTCCATCACAGGAAGCGCTCGGAGGATAACGAGTGGTGAAACGATCTAAACCAGGCAGCGTTTCCCTCCAACAGCAGACAAACTGTTTTACTAAGAAAACCAACAATTAGGATCACAGCTGAACTGTGATGTCACTGCTGTCTTCTGAACAGAAAACATTGAGTTAGTGTTCCTGTAACGCTTGAGGGATCCTGATACCTGCCCGGTCAACGCCTGTTACACCTGGAATGTTACTTTGTATAAAGATAAAACATGAATAATTAACGAGTTCACTAACGATTGATAGTTTATAGGTAAGAAAAGGGTTTCGCTCTAACAGCATCCCCATGAACAAGAAAATATAAACAGATCTGAACCACAACAAAGAAAAAACCTGCAGGACAATAACTGTATATAAATATAAACCAGCTGGTCACCATGGCAACAACTCAGCTCCATGGAGATGGAAGGAAAAATACAAACCAAGAACAGCATCAGAAAGAACCAGATTACAGAGTTATCACCAAAACGTTAATGAGACCGCTCGCATTGAAACAGGAAACTCGACTATGAGACGTTTGAGTTCTTCAGGAAGAACGATGACTGCAACCGGAACAGCATCTGAGAGAAAGATGACGAGCAGAGCCGGAGGGTCCTATGTGGTTATCTTGATGGCGTGTGCTGCTGTGTTTTGAGGACTCATGCAGGTGGCGCCCTCTGGCAGTGTGTTGGTGGTACTGCGGTTCCGGACTCCCTCTGTGGACCCGACGCTGGAGGCAGAATGAGTCCTGGACCGAACCAGCCGGGTCATTCCTGCCGTGGGCACTGCAGAGCGACAGACATGTTAATAACATGAGAACGCCGCCGTCCAATCAACATGCACAGATCTGAGACCAGCTGCTGGATTCAAATCTGATGGAGCTGGTTCAGATGTTCTGTTCAGACTGAAGCTTCAAATAGTTCTGCTGCTTTTTTCAGTGCAAATGCCAGATCCAGTTATCTGCTGCTCCTCTCCGTATACTCCAGCTGGACCCTCTGTAATCTGTTAAAGTGGTTCTGGATCTACAATTCTACAGACTTATTTGGATTTGGCAGATTTTTCTCAAGAGTTTTAGGTCTTGTACCTGAAAACTTCACACAGTTCAAAGAGCTTCAGGGAGTCTGGTGGTCCCGCCCACTTAAAAAGATTACAGGAGAAAAAGATGAAAACCTGAGGTCTGGATCAGGACTTGGACCCAGTGCCATACATGTGTTTCCATCTCAGTCTGTCAGCTGACATCAGGCCTGTTAGACTGCAGGAACCCAACTTATGGTCCGTTTAAGAGGTTCTGCTCTGGAGACAATTCAAAAATCCTTCAGTCCTCAATGACATTAAATGCATCACTTTTAGTTCTTGTTTGTTTGTTAGGACTTTAGTGACGCTGGTGTTTCACATTCAGGTGATGAAAACAAAGTTCTCTTTGTTTTGAGCAGGTTCAAGTTGTTTATGTTCCTCAGCAGAACCAAACGGGTTTCCACCGAGTCCTGATGAGCAAAGAGGCCTGAAGGTCAGAGCAGAAAACAGCCACTGATAACGTGGCTGTTCGTTTCATGATACATGAGTCATGAGTTTCTTCCTGCAGCTGATACGAGAAGTTTAACACAGAAGAAAGCAGCAGGAACAAAACAGCAGCGGACATGCAGGAAAACCTGCTCCTGACACGAGTGAAGCAGAAAAACACCAAGTCCAGGTGAACGACAGACAGAACAGACCAAACTACAAGGATGGAGGAGATCCTGATACCTGATTGGCTGCTCAGATGGTTTAATACAACATGAGGGACTAAAGAGAACAACAGGAGAGAGAGGAAGCAGAAAGGAGGAAGAACAGGATGAGAAACACACAGAATCCTTTAATCCAACACACACACACACACACACAAGCCTTCCAGAGGGCCGTACAGAAAAGAGGTTCAACAAACTCTGAGTTTTACCATCAACTCAGACTCACTCTAAACAGGAAACACAGACTTTTCAGCTCCAGAACAGCTGATTCTACTGAGTGAAAAGAAAAGCCATCATCAAAGGAGCTTCAAAACCCAGAGTCACCATGGCAACCACATACAGGAGCAAAGAGAGTGAGCGAGCGGCTGCTGCTGGAGTCTGCTGAATGTTTCTCCTTATCCCATCCAGGTGATGAGAGTCCTGGACCTGGTTTAAATAAAACTAACCTGATCAGTCTGCAGTGATCTAAACCTCCGTCAGGTTCCTGTTAGAACGACACGCCCCTCAGCTGATCTGGTGTCAGCATGTTACCTGTGTCACATGATCATTTGGTGACGCTCTGATGTGACGCACGTCTCAGAATGATGTTGGTTCTGTGGTTGGAGAACGTTACTGAGATCAGAATCTGATGGAAAGTCCCGACGTGACGGACTCCAAATAATTCTGTGTTTAAAACGTGTAACTGACAGACAGCTGCTTCAGGTGGGAGGGGCCAGCAGCTTCAGGCGGGAGGGGCCAGCAGCTTAAGGTGGGAGGGGCCAGCAGCTTCAGGCGGGAGGGGCCAGCAGCTTAAGGTGGGAGGGGCCAGCAGCTTAAGGTGGGAGGGGCTAGCAGCTTCAGGTGGGAGGGGCCAGCTGTTTAAGGCGGGAGGGGCCAGCAACTTCAGGCGGGGGGGGCCAGCAGCTTCAGCCGGGAGGGGTTAGCAGCTTCAGGCGGGAGGGGCCAGCTGTTTAAGGCGGGAGGGGCCAGCTGTTTAAGGCAGGAGGGGCCAGCAGCTTCAGGCGGGAGGGGCCAGCTGTTTAAGGCGGGAGGGGCCAGCAGCTTCAGGCGGGAGGGGCCAGCGGGTTTAGTTCTGTTACTGTTTTAATGTTTGAGCAGGTTCCAGCTGTGTGGTTCCCCGTCAGCAACTGCCTGCCTGTACTGAACTTCACCATGTGGAACCCTCTCTCTGCACTGTTTGGAACGTTCTGCTCCCGATCTACCTGTTAGAGCAACCGGTTCCTTTCATGAAGACGTCAGTACTTTTGGTCCAGCTTGATGTTTTTGATATATTTTTTAGACTTTGTAACTAAACAGGGATTAAATAAAAACAATGGGTTTTAATGTTTTCTTAGCTGAGCCGGGTTCTAACAGTTACTATGGTGACAGACTCAGAACTTCTTTCTGGAACTGAAAACTCAGGGTTTCTTCAGAACCTGCTTCCTGGACCTGCACTCAGGAGAACTTAGGAAACCTTTAACTTGTACTTACAGTTAAACATCTAGTGATGCACAAATACAAACAAACAAACAAACAAACACAGAACTATAAAAACTATCAGAACCAGAGAACAGAAGGTGGCGTTTGATTTTCATACTGACGCCTCTCTGATGAGCCCGTGACCCTGCAGGTTCTGTCTGACAGAACCAGAACTCGCAGGGCAGGGGACCGTGGACATTGTCCAACAACTGAAACATGAATGTTCCTCTGAGGTTTTTGTTCAGAACAGATTGAAGTGAATGAGACACGAGCAACACGTTAAACACAGACGAGACACAAACAGGAGCAGGACACAAACACTGTTAGACCAAAAACAATCTGGTTCCTACGAGCTCAGATAAAAACTGGACCTGTTGTTTCCTGAAACCTACAGAAAGGTGAGACGATGTGCAGGTAATCACGTCTAGACTTTAATCTCCTTTAAAGCTCCAAATGATCTTAAAGAGGCCATTTCATACACATTTCAGGACTTTGTAGTTATTTCTTAAATATTAACCAGTAATATGAAACGTTTTATATCTAAAAAACATTAGGAAACACTGATTAACAGACCTTTCAATCTATCTGCATCAAGATTCAACAGAAACCTCAGAAAAACTATTTTTAATGGAATGGCCTCTTTAGAAACAATAGAAATTATTTTTAAAAATCCTCCTGTTTTCTGTAAGACCTGTAAACGCAGCGCGGTGTTGGTGTGTCCCGAACCGGGCGGTCCGGTGTGACTGTTTGTTACTCACTGTAGCCCATCCCCTGGACAAAGTATTTGAAGGCCTCGGCCAGTTTTCCAGGCTGAAAAGAGGAACATTTAAAACATTCAGGATAGAAATGGTTCTTTCTAAGAACACTGATTAGCATCAGGTGATCAAATGGCTGAGACTCACCTGAACCACTGCAGGGAGTCCACCGCAGTCTGCCATCTAGTGGAGAAACAATGAATAACATCAGCTGACACACGAGTCCTTTATAACAGATACAATTAAACAGTTTTCTGTCACGTTCATGTTTTACTACCTCGTGGAATATTATTTAAAACCTTGTCTTGCTGACTAGAACACGTTGGAACGTTTCTACCTGCAGTGAAAAGGAAACATTCAGACGTGCACGCTGACTGACAGCAGTGAGTTAAACTCGTCTCACTCAGCGTCTCAGACAATAACCACAAACCCAAATCAGCTGTTTCCAAAATCTGTTACAGAGCGAACAGCTGCAGCTGATTAATGATCAAAGTAGTAAAGGATGATGTCAGCTCACCTGCAGCAACCTGTTACATCCTGACTCACCTGGTTCCCTCCCACAGAACCAAATAACTACACTAAACTCTTTACTGACAGACTTCTGAGTGTTTAAAGACCAGAGACAGGTGAGGAAATGAGCATGGAAACAGGTGAGGGAACAGGTGAGGAAATGAGTAAGGAAACAGGTGAGGAGGCAGGGGAGGGAACAGGTGAGGAAATGAGTAAGGAAACAGGTGAGGGAACAGGTGAGGAGGCAGGTGAGGGAACAGGTGAGGAAATGAGTAAGGAAACAGGTGAGGGAACAGGTGAGGAAACGAGGTAAGGAAACAGGTGAGGGAACAGGTGAGGAGGCAGGTGAGGGAACAGGTGAGGAAATGAGTAAGGAAACAGGTGAGGGAACAGGTGAGGAAATGAGTAAGGAAACAGGTGAGGAGGCAGGGGAGGGAACAGGTGAGGAAATGAGCATGGAAACAGGTGAGGAGGCAGGTGAGGGAACAGGTGAGGAAATGAGTAAGGAAACAGGTGAGGAGGCAGGTGAGGGAACAGGTGAGGAAATGAGTAAGGAAACAGGTGAGGGAACAGGTGAGGAGGCAGGTGAGAGAACAGGTGAGGAAATGAGTAAGGAAACAGGTGAGGAAACAGGTGAGGAGGCAGGTGAGAGAACAGGTGAGGAGGCAGACAGGTACCTTGAGCAGGGTGGTCTTGGTGGGGTCCAGTCTGGAGTTACACTCCACCTGCAGAGTAGAACACCCTCCATCACGTCACTGTGTTAATCAGTTTAAACTGAAAATGAAACACTTGAACGTTCTCCTGAACATTTCAGGAAACAAAAGAATAAAATGAGCTTAAACGATTTGAATAAAACTTTATTAAGAAGATTCATTCAATCCACAGTGGTCTTGTCTGTTTTGGGCTTCTTGACTTTGTTAATCAGATTATTTGTTCTTCACCTGTTGATTCACTGTAGAATCTGAACTCTGTTTTGTTGGAGGTTGAATTTGAAAAATAAACAGTCTGAGAATGTCAATTGTGACACATTATAACGACCTGATGACGAACCGAGCAGGAAAAACAACGTTCGGTTGGTTTCAATCGTTCC
>SSNP01000114.1:570703-620703 GCA_006937955.1 Pachypanchax playfairii | reverse complement strand
GGTCTCTGAAGGTCCACCAGCATCTCAGTCAGGTTCAGGTCTCTGAAGGCCCACCAGCATCTCAGTCTGGTTCAGGTCTCTGAAGGTCCACCAGCATCTCAGTCTGGTTCAGGTCTCTGAAGGTCCACCAGCATCTCAGTCAGGTTCAGGTCTCTGAAGGTCCACCAGCATCTCAGTCAGGTTCAGGTCTCTGAAGGTCCACCAGCATCTCAGTCAGGTTCAGGTCTCTGAAGGTCCACCAGCGTCTCAGTCAGGTTCAGGTCTCTGAAGGTCCACCAGCGTCTCAGTCAGGTTCAGGTCTCTGAAGGTCCACCAGCGTCTCAGTCAGGTTCAGGTCTGTCTTGTAGTTTGTTAAGAAGAAACTTTTCCATGCCGTGCTGACCCGCCATGTTTTTTTTACCTGTAAGTTCATTGATACACCTGGTGATCAGCAAGATATACTTTACAAACCGGACAGTCCGCCCACTTTCAGCACAAAGAACCAGAACCGGACGGTAACGTAACCCTCATACAGTCTGAGATGCAGCCTTACCAACGAACCGTTACCATGGGAAACCTCGCTCTTGCACGCGCGCGCACTCACACTCACACACACACCGGTAACAGATACAGCTTCGCCATGTAGCTTCATGAAAGACGACAGAACCGTTCTGTGAGCAAACCCGGGTCCACCTACGGGTTCCGATTTCAACACAAAACAGCACGAGCCGTCACCTGTTAGCTGGATAATTAGCTAAATGGAGACAAAACGCCAGTCGGTTAACCGGATTTTAGCCGCTATTCGGTGCTCACCGTCAGATCTAGACGTGATGTAAATGTCCGTTAATCCAAACCGCAAACAGGTTCGGAGACAACTGGTTTCACAGCGGACTGTAATCTGGCCGTGACACTTCTCTCTCCTCGATCTGAAAATAGTCAACAGCACGCGGACAGTCCGGGGCGGAGCTAAATCAACCCAAATACAGGGGCGGGGCCAACTGTTGCCACGGGTGACCATCCGCAATTCACTCCACGTTATATATAGAACAGACCAAGAAGCTCAGAACCCTGTACACAGCAAGTCAACAAATCCAGTATAAATCCAGTTCCACGTGTTCCAGATCAAATCCAGTTTGAATCCAGTTCCACATGTTCCAGATCAAATCGAGTTCACACTCCTCTCAGGAAACAGGATGGTGTATATTTTGGTCAGCACTTGTGGCTCAGTGTCACCCACCATGATCCTGCAGGTTCTATAAACAAACAGCAGGACCATCTGCTCCTTTGGACCAGAACACTGTTATGACTGTACACATTACAGACATGCACCGTTACAGACTACAGGTAAACTGTACACAGGTGAAAAAGATGATTGGACATCATTTCATACAACCCCCAATCCAGTTCAGGATGCTGTGTAAAATGTAAGTAAACCCATAAACCCACATTTTATTCATTAAAAACATATGAGATGTTGATCCTCTTCCCTTCTGCAGGACACGGTTTCCAAGCATCTTGTGTAGCATCTTCACATGATCCATCTTTAACTAATTAAAACAAGGACTCACACTGAGTTGATTTTAACAGTTTTATTCAAAGCTAGAATTTTTCAGAAAAAACATTTCCTCCAATTTATAACAACGTGAGAATAAAAGCAGAAATCTGATGTTTACACTCGGGTGCAGGTGACCTGAACGTGGCGTATCGATGTGAGTTAATGAAGAGCATCGGCAGCAGGACTGTCCTGGTGATAAAACGTCAAAGAGAAACAGACCTGTTTTACAACACGTCAGCCTTCACACGGCGGCTGAGATGAAAGCTGGAAGTCTAATGTTGTTTTCTGTAAGCGTTTCATTTGTCACATCTACAGATGGTCGCAGCCTTTATCAAAATAAATCTACAGCTTTATACAGTTAGTTTCACGTACACGCATAAAAAACCTTAAGATAGACAATATTTACATTTTAAAGCAGCTGGTTTTACATCACAACAGAAACCAGAACTGGACTCTGACAGTGATGCTGATAACCAGCAGCTCTTATATTAAACTGAAACAACCAGTTCTGTTTGAGAAAATATAAACTGAGAGCTTTAATCATCACGTCACTGTTGCAAACCTCAGAACAGAGTTAATATAAAACTTATCAAAACAGATCAACTTAAAACTAAATGTTAAATTTCAAATTTCAGTCTAAACCAGAAACTTTTAAAAGCTGTTTGGAGGAAATCGTGTCCAATCTGTCGAATATATTTTAAAATAAAATGTTAAGAACATCAGTTTATCAGGTTTCTTTTTAAAGTGAACTATCAGATTCAAACAGGAGCTGATTTAAGATGAAACCAAACTCGATGTGTTTGGAAACTGTTGCAGAAGTGCTAAAAGATGCAGTACCAGGACGGGCCACCAAGAACTGAACCCGTCCACCTGCTTGTTCCTGGTCCTGGAGGGCTGGTTCTGATCTCCTGCAGCTAAACGCTGCCTACTTCCACTGAAACATCAGCTCCTTCAGTTAAATTAGACGTGATTCTGTATTAAAACATACATAAACTAGAAAATTACGTCAAGGACATTTTAACTCTTTTTTGTTACAAACAGATTTGGGTTTTTTGGCGTTTATGGTAATAAAATCTTAAATTTTTTATACTCAGAATCTGCATTCAGTTCTTGGACCTCCCTGGACAGATTCTCTTTAAACAAAATGCTTCAAATGTCCTGAAAGAAAACATAAAGGCTGTACAGAGAGAAACTGGGCGTCAGTCCTGCTGGTGAATAAAAACCCTTTCTGGTCTGAACAAATCCGTCTCCTACTGAAATGACAAACCAGTGAGTTCCATCATTAGTGCAATCACAAGATATGCCTTAAGACATGTCTGACTTATAAAACTACCTCATTATTAATGCTTTAATGCAGCACTTGGATGTGCTTTTGTAACATGCTACAGTTTGATGCTAGTAAATCATATGACACTTCAGTGATTTAAAGTAACACACACCTGGTTTCAGTTACAGATGTTAACAAGACCGTAAACACACAAACATGGATGACAGGAGCTGATCAGACTCCAGACCAGTGATCAAACCTGTCGTCCTCCCTCTGGTGGAGACATGAAGGAGCCCTAATGGAGGCGGGGTTAATTAAAATGTGGTAGAAGTACACCGTTTCTCCACTGGGGGTGCTGTTGTCTGTTAACCTTCCATTCTTTAACTGTGTGTCGTGGTCTGCTGACAGCATCAAACATCACAGTTCAGGAGGAGTCAGCGGCAGATGGCCAGGTCCCTCACGATATACAGGTCGCTGAGCAGACGCCTGATTCGCTGTTTGAGCTGCGGGAGGCGGGACAAAGGGTCTGGAGGTTCTAGCTCACCTGAGTGGTCCAACCAAGACTCCAACACTGGAGGAAGAAAAGAGACGTTCATCACTCTGATCAAACAGATCACGCACCGGCTTTAAATTCTACACTTTATATAGTAGAACAGGAAATGAGGTCAACGCTACTTGGGATCTCTAAGGGTCAGTGTGAGTCTGGAGCTGCTGATCAGGTGTATTGATGAGCTGATCATCAGCTGCTCCTCTGTAACAGCAGGAGTTCAGGCTGGTTGTTGTTCTGGATTTCTAATGTGTAAAACTGTAAATTATTTCAATCTGAAATGTTTTTAATCTCGTTTTGTTTTGGGGGGATTAATACATTTTTATTCATTTGAGTGACGGAACTCTGAGGTCAAAGACAGAACAGAAAGTATTTCATATTGTTGGGACTAAATGGGCGTGGTTCTGTATGTGCAGTACCGTCCAGTTCTCGCTCGATCAGGTCCATCCTGGTGCTGATCTGATGATGAACCGACTCGATGTGCTCCAGCAGGTTGAGTCGACACTGAGCCACAGACACCGTGTGTGTCTGTTTGCATGTGTGTTCGCTGGTGTCTGAGTTGTTCTCGGCTTTAATGAGGTCGCTGTGCGTCACCATGTTGGCGTCCACAGCATCATCAGATGGTTGTTTCTTCCTATCATCAGGTTTTATTTCCTACAAACACAGAGAGAGTTGAACGTCTGCAGCACGGCGTGAAGCTCTTCATCCACTTCTCATTTCTTTATACGCCATTTTCCTTCCAAGCAGCCAGACTTCATAAAGTACTCTCGATCAACAGTTCTTCAGCCTGTCTGATGTTTCCTACGTGGACCTGACAGATCCATATTGTCCAGGTAATCAGACTTTTGGAAATCACCTGGTTGGAGTCTAAAGATCCAGTTTAAACTGGTTCTGTGTTGACGTCTCTGCTCCTTGTCCACATGACTCTGGTTCATCTCTGGAGTTTAGACTAAAAAACTTTCCTCTGAAAGTTTTCAAGAACACAAAGTGAAACTGTGAAAGACCTTCAGGAAGTTCTGGAGAACTGCTGATCTAGAACCACTTTAACAGACTACAGGAACGTCTGACTGCTGGAGGGAGAATAAAAAGAGTTGACTGCAATATTTTTTATACAAATCAAAAACATCTGATGCTTTTACTAAAACAGACTCAAGTGGGTCCGACTCTGATACTGAGCTGATCCACTTCCTGTCCATGTGCAGAGTCTCTACCTGCTCTTCTGTGTCCACTTCCTGCTTCACCAACACTGCTGCTCTTCCCTCAGTCCTCTCCAATGTTTCCCATGATGCTTCAGGCTTCTGATAGCAGTGTTCGCTGCTGACATAACAGATGGGAGGCTCTCCTCTCGGACTGGATGTCAGCCTCAGCAGCTCCTCTTGTTTCCATGGTAACCTCCACAGCTGCAGGTCACGGTGGGATGGAGAACTGTGCAGAGACAGACAGACTGAACAAACGTCTGACAGACAAACGGATGAAGAGTCTCTGGTGGATTCTTACTGTAACAGGCTGATTTTGAGCTGCAGCCCACTGAGGACCTGATTGAGACCGTGCGTCTGTGCCAGCAGGTGGCTGGTGTGTGAAATCTTGGAGGCGTTGATCTCAGAGTAGTTCTCCTTGACACAAGACAGGCCAAACATTGGACCTGAGATCAGCAAATCAGGTTCAGAGAGGAACTGCTGAGCCCTCCTCAAACCTGCAGATGGGTGTTACAGAGAGGTGAACATCAGCAGGTTCCTACACACACCAAGAAGTCCAACTTATTCAACAGATCTTCAAAAGTTCTGAAGGTCTTTCTTTGGTAAACCTTGAAACCAGCTGACCCCCTTCATCCTTCATTCAATATTTACAGTAAGCATTAAGACCACGTCTGTGTTCAGAACCCAGTATCAAGACAGACTGTAGAACATCTTATAGGTTCGGTTCTACTGATCAGCAGGTCTCAGACTTCAAGTCGGGAATAAGAACCAAAACGTTTCATCTGCCAGTTCAGGGCTGTGGTCCGAATACTGAGTCAGAACTTTACGCTGGTTTTCCTGCTTGTTGTTATCGTCGTGTTCATCTTTAGTTTTTAAAAACTGATCAACTTCTTTTTCCTTCATTACAGAGAAACAGGTTCCTGTATGTCATCGGTTCTGTCGGGTTCTGGTGCTGATTGATTCACTCTTCAAATCAACAACAAATCACTGTAGAAACTTAATGTGTGTAACACAAAAATAAGTCCAGGCGGCAACAACAAAACATTAGTTCCACCCAGAACCTTTATCTATTAAAAACTAACTGAACTAAAATGTGAGTGGTCCTGCCCTCCTGTCATGACATCACTTCCTGCCCACAGTCTGAGAAACACCAGGTGGGAGTAAATCGTACCTGTGGTCTGCCTGCAGTAGTAGCAGGTGTAGTTGTGAGGAACATTGTCTTCATATAATCCCATACAGGTGCCGTGCTGCCAACACAGACACGACTCACACTGCAGACAAACACGTCACGTCTCAGAAAACAGGAAGTCACTGATCAGCTGATGTTTTTACTCATGTCTGCTTGTGTTCTACCTGAATCATGAAGTCGTTCTCTTCATCCACCTCACACACACACCTCACCACCTCACACTCATCTGTCTCCATAGCAACAGGCCATGAGGGTGTGTCCTCTCCACTCTCAGCTGTTAGTGTCGACCAATCACTGCCATCATCAACTGAAAGGAGGTAAAATACAAATGAAGTTTTTTTCTTGTAAAACATCCAATTCTTGTGTTAATGTGTTTGTAGCGTGTGTGTGTGTGTTGGTGTGTGTGTGTGTGTGTGTGTGGGTTGGTGTGTGTGTGTGTGTGTGTGTGTGTGTGTGTGTGTGTGTGTGTGTGTGTGGGTTTGTATTTCTGACCTCCTGGGGACCCGTTTCCTGACTTTTACTATCTTTCTGGGGTCCGAGGGTTCTTGTGGGGACCGAAGCCTGGTCCCCATGGGGGGGAATCCCCTTTTTAGGGTTAGGGGTTAGGTTTATAGGTATGGTGTGAATAGAGTTTTAGTTAGTCTTAGGGTTAGTTATAGATCAGTAATGGTTAAGGTTAGTAAAAGGGTTTGGGTTAGGTATAAATCTAGTTACTAAAATCAATGGAAGTCAATGGACGGTCCCCATAAGGATAGCAAAACACGGTTGTGTGTGTGTGTGTGTGTGTGTGTGTGTGTGTGTGTGTGTGTGGGTTTGTATTTCTGACCTCCTGGGGACCCGTTTCCTGACTTTTACTATCTTTCTGGGGTCCGAGGGTTCTTGTGGGGACCGAAGCCTGGTCCCCATGGGGGGGAATCCCCTTTTTAGGGTTAGGGGTTAGGTTTATAGGTATGGTGTGAATAGAGTTTTAGTTAGTCTTAGGGTTAGTTATAGATCAGTAATGGTTAAGGTTAGTAAAAGGGTTTGGGTTAGGTATAAATCTAGTTACTAAAATCAATGGAAGTCAATGGACGGTCCCCATAAGGATAGCAAAACACACTTGTGTGTGTGTGTGTGTGTGTTGGTGTGTGTGTGTGTGTGTGTGTGTGGGTTGGTGTGTGTGTGTGTGTGTGTGTGTGTGTGGGTTTGTATTTCTGACCTCCTGGGGACCCGTTTCCTGACTTTTACTATCTTTCTGGGGTCCGAGGGTTCTTGTGGGGACCGAAGCCTGGTCCCCATGGGGGGGAATCCCCTTTTTAGGGTTAGGGGTTAGGTTTATAGGTATGGTGTGAATAGAGTTTTAGTTAGTCTTAGGGTTAGTTATAGATCAGTAATGGTTAAGGTTAGTAAAAGGGTTTGGGTTAGGTATAAATCTAGTTACTAAAATCAATGGAAGTCAATGGACGGTCCCCATAAGGATAGCAAAACACACTTGTGTGTGTGTGTGTGTGTGTTTTCCCACCGTGTGGGTGTGACAGCTTCAGAGTAATCAGAGGTCTGTCTGATGTTTCATCATCACTGCTGCCAAATCCTGAGGAGAGATAAATTGTGTATAAAACGATGATGCGACGGGACTTTAATGAAACAGCTGAGGGAATATTCTGAGAACAGGATTATGAATCTGATGATACTGATGAGTGAAACACGAGGTGAGTTGATGTTTGTTCTCTTCTCATTCCCATTAACTCACTTTGTTAAGGTTATTATAAATAGATGCAACAACAGTTTAAAAGATTAAAGAACCTGCTGAGTCAGTTCGATGATTACCTGACTGACTTTTCTTCTTCTTCTTCTTTTTCTTCTTCTTCTTTAGTTTGACTCGTAGGAAGTGTTTCCTCTCCTTCCTGTCATGTCCTCCTAGTTTTTCCCTTCGTTCATCCTTCTTCACCTCTGGTAACAGAAGTCTAAAGGTTTTACACCTGAAAGACTGATCACCATCATGATGTACCTGCGTAAATGAAAACTAACCCACCTGCTCCCATGATGCTCTGCTCTCCATCGTCACGGTGACGGCTGTCATTTTCAGCCTTCCTGCCGGGGGTGAAGTCACTCCCATCAGAAGAAGACCTCTTCCTCCTACAGCAGCATCCACATTGGTTGAGTGTTAAACAGACTGATGAGCTCATGCTGAGGGGTCTGAACTCACCTGGGCGCCTCCAGGTCCACACCTACATCCAGCTGCTGGTCCGAGTGATAGTACTTGATGTGGTAGTGCAGCAGACTCGCCTTCCTGAACGACTTGGAGCAGCCGGGTGCCGGACACTTGAAGGGGTTGTGGTCCAGCTCGATGGAGAGAATAGGAGGCGGCTGGTTCTTAATAACCCTGTACACTGAGAAACAGAGGAAACATGCTGAGACTTTCACCAGGACCAGGACCAGGACCAGGAACATCCGATTCTGCTGGAGGGTTTTTCCTCCACTGACCTGAACACACTAAGGACAAAGAACTGAATCCAACACAAGTTTCCCTCCATCAACTTTCTCTTACAGACAGACATTTTGTCATTTTTAATCTACAGAACTGGATTACATTTAAACAGAACCAGATTAAACCTGTTTAATCTCTGGATTGAGTTACAGACACAAAACTCATCATGATCTTCTAACTAACACAATCCCATCACACACCGAGGTGACCTTTGACCTCTTCATACCTGAATATTCTAGAGTCTGTGAGTCCATCAGCCCGACAGCTGAAGCTTGGACCAAACTGGATCATGAACCTGACAATGATCCAAACAACAGCTGATCCACACCAGAAAGAAGAAAAATCACCATCAGAGACCTGAACCTGACTGAGATGCTGGTGGACCTTCAGAGACCTGAACCTGACTGAGATGCTGGTGGACCTTCAGAGACCTGAACCTGACTGAGATGCTGGTGGACCTTCAGAGACCTGAACCTGACTGAGATGCTGGTGGACCTTCAGAGACCTGAACCTGACTGAGATGCTGGTGGACCTTCAGAGACCTGAACCTGACTGAGATGCTGGTGGACCTTCAGAGACCTGAACCTGGCTGAGATACTGGTGGACCTTCAGAGACCTGAACCTGACTGAGATGCTGGTGGACCTTCAGAGACCTGAACCTGACTGAGATGCTGGTGGACCTTCAGAGACCTGAACCTGACTGAGATGCTGTGGACCTTCAGAGACCGGATCCTGACTGAGATGCTGGTGGACCTGCAGGGACCTGAACCTGACTGAGATGCTGGTGGACCTTCAGAGACCTGAACCTGACTGAGATGCTGGTGGACCTTCAGAGACCTGAACCTGACTGAGATGCTGGTGGACCTTCAGAGACCTGAACCTGGCTGAGATGCTGGTGGACCTTCAGAGACCTGAACCTGACTGAGATGCTGGTGGACCTTCAGAGACCTGAACCTGACTGAGATGCTGGTGGACCTTCAGAGACCTGAACCTGACTTGTTTTTAAATCTGACGCTGGCTGAACTTCGTGTTGTGACGGGATGTGATGTACGTACACGGCTCGCGGCTGAACTTGTGTGTCGTGGGCAGGTGAGCCTGGCGCTCCAACAGAACATCTGAGGAACAGAGAAGAACTGCTTTTAGTCCACAAGCAGAAGGAGGAAGTACAAACAGATCAGTGACATTTACACAGACGATGAACTTCAGATCTGAACTTTAATCTGCTCAGACCTTCAGACTCAGATTAAAACTAATAATTCAGGTGATTTAATCAGCTGATATAAACCAGGACATGAAACTGTAAACCTAACGTCCTGGTTCTATGATGTTCTATGATGTTCTATGATGTTGTTGAAACACCATAAAAAGGCACAAATACAACAAACTTCAGTTTTTATTGTCCTGTCATCAGATTAATTCTGAAATTACTGATAATTAGAGGTTAAAAGAGGAAGTCACTGAATCCAGATGTGTTTTAAACAGGAAGTGAAGTTCTGAACACAGAACTTCTAGAGAACAGATCGTTCTTCCTTCACTCTGACTAGATTGAATCAGACACTTTGTCAAACTCACACAGATTAAAGTTCGTCCTGTTGGTTTTATTCATTATGTTACGTTTAACTCTGGCGTGTTTCGTGATGAGACGTGTAAATCGTTTCCATCTCTGGTAAATTTCAATCTGACCTCAGGTTTTAAATGCACTTCACAGCTTTAGCTCCAACTTTCTTTCTGCTCCTGAGTTTTAATTAGAGCTGAATGACTGAAGTGGAGTTAAACTAAAGTATTTATGTAGTTTAAAATATGGTTCACCTCTGCCAATGTGGGCGGGGTTAGGGACAGCTGTCTGGGTGGAGTCAGCTGTGATTGGTTGTTTGTGAGCTCCATCAGCTCTACCTGAAAGAGAAGTCAGTGTTTAGTTTACAACACATGAACATTAGTTATTGTTTACAAACCGCAGGGTCAGAAGTAATCTGATTACTGTTATCTGATTTCTTCTTCGCTGGTGGATGGAAGGATGAAGGTTCTGCCTTCCTCTTCCTCTCGTCCTCCTTCTCAGCTCCTTCCTTCTCCTCTGATGTCATCTCCTTCTCCTCTTCTCCTTTCTTCTCTCTCTCATCTTCCTCTCCCTCCTCAGCATTCTCCTCCTCCTCCTCCTCCTCTTCCTCACTCTCTCCTTCCTCCCACCCTTCACTTCCCACAGTGTTCTTCTTAGATTTGGACCGCTGACACACAAAACAAACAGGAAACATGTAAAACCGCAGGAGCAGCAGGAGACCTGAAAGGAGACGACCAATGGGAGTGCAGCATTTCTTACTTCCTGGAAGGGTTTGACCTTTGTGGGTTTGACGGTTCGAACCACGCCGTCGTAGAAACGCACGGTGTAGGATTCTGAGACAGAAACAAAAGTAACATGTGGATCCTGGTTCAGAAGTAAATAAGTTCAGCTCATGTAAAACTGTTGTGCAAATCCACCAAACAGAGTTTAGAAGCTTTAAAAAGCAGCATAGTGATTTCTGTTAGACGAGACTTCAACATGCAGAAAACCAGAAAATCAGACAATTACAGAAAACTGGAACCTTTTGGTCAGTGTGTTTGTTCATGTCTGTTTCTACAGTTCAAACGCTGCCTTCATCTGACTAAAAACAAACTTGTTTTTTCCTCAAACGTGTCGTCTGTGTGTGTTTGGCAGGGACTAGAAGATTTTTCTTTCCATCATATAAAAGCTGAAAGCAGGTCATTCAGACAAAAACACTGAGAACTTCACAAACTTCTAACTTCTTTCCACTGGGAGGATGTTTCAGCTTCCACTCACCGTCCTTGTTGACCTTGAGGATTTTGGCTGGATAGAAGCGACAGTCTGTCCAACAGGCCAGAACTTTCATTCCTGCAACAAACATCTGAGAGGAAGGAAGAAAAATAAAGTCCAGCAGAGAAAAAACACAAAGACTGAAACAACCACGTGTTTGTAGAAACAGAGACAGAAACTTGTTTTTACTGTTGACTGAAATGAGACTCCAGACAGTCTGTAAATGTAATCTATAAAAACTGGAGGGTTAGAGACCGATTCTGTCTGATTCCACAGAGTCGGTCATGTTGACTACAAAACAAAGATCAGGTTGTTATTTTGTTACTCGTATCTTCCAAAATAAACAAGTTTTAAACATAATAATGGAACAAAGCCTTTCCCTGTGGTAACGTTCACAGAACAAATCACCAGATGAGGTTCAACAAGTCAGAAAAGCCAGAATAAGCCAGTTTGGACAGGTGAAGATGAGTGACAGTGAATGTAGTGAATGAAAGGTGTTACCACACAGAGAAAACATCCACATAAAACAGCTGGAGGAGAAGATGATGAGGTACCGGCTCAGACTGCGATGGGTTCAGGCCTTGCCTCCTCAGACTGACTCGCTCCAGTGGACGCAGGTACGGCGAGTTCCAGTGAAACCATTCGTCATGACGACGGCTCCACTGACGATAGTGAATCAGAACCTGCTCTTTGTCATAATCAATCTTCTCAATCGTGGCTGCGTACCTGACCCGAAGATAAACATTTTAATAGCAACAAGTCCTACAAAACATTCAGCAGGAGAAATCAGTAACAGCTTCATCTTCATGTTTATAAACTGTGTATAAAAGCTGCTGCTGCCTCAGAAGCTTTAGTGTCTCAGGAGGCTCCGCCCCCCCCCCCACACACACACATGAAGATCCTTCAGTCAGCAAGAAAGATGCAAATCCATTTTTTAAAGATGTAAAATGTGTTGCTTTTTCAAAACGATCAGAAAAATTGCGGTTCATATTAACAGTTTAATGATACTGCTGATGAACAAGTTACCACAACCATCTTTCATCTTAGAACTTTTGAAGGAAGGTACTAAATATCTGAGGCAGCTTTCAGGAATACTTCTCAGAAATAAGAAAAAGGATGTGATTGTGTGTGTCTATGTGAGATGCAGACCAGCTCTTTTGACGATCTCGAGCTTCCACCTGAGCTCCGACCTCAAAGGTGATTCCTGATCTGTCAGGTGGCGTCTTCATCTGCCAGGAAGAAGTTACATCTATTAGATTATACGCTTCTATTTATACACATTAGAAAACACTTTTACCCATAAAAGAATACTTTACAGATACATTACTAAAACCTATTTACTGATTATAATGACAGAATACTATAATATGACATATGACTTTACACTGAGAAAAAATAAATATGTACTTCTTGTTAATTACAACAGAGACGTTTTGTAAGGTAAATATAAACAATACACAACAGAAACTGACTAGACGTGATGACGCTTCTATTATACGTTATTGAATTGCCCGTGTAATTTCTGCACGCGTCCAGCAGGTGGAGGTGTTTGCACAGCCAATTAAATTTGATACTTAGGACGTCAGGCCCCGCCCACATATCATCCTGGGCCATTTTTCGCACCCCAGCCGAGTTATATGTGTTGATGAAAAACTACTTCACTTTGTTTTTCTTAAAAATCATCAAACGTCTGTGAAAATAGCGTTCTGCTCAAGCGCGTGCGAAGTTTGTCCTACTTTTACTCATCTGTCAGTCTAAAATAAGCCCCGCCTACCAGATATTTGACAGCGGCTAAATGCTAATGCTACCTGCGTTGATTGGACAGTATTGTGTTAAAACAGCATAAAGCATCGGCAGTTTGGAAGGAAAAGCAATTAACAATCACACGATGACAAAATCTTTCTCTAGTTGAAGTTAAATGTTTGAAGCTTCATATTAAGCTCGTGCACTTGACAGAGTTGAAGCTCCACTGACTGTAAACACATAAGCTAACTATGCTAGCTGAACGAGCTCAGTCTGAAAGTCACAATGAAAGATAAACACACAATTACGCGTCAGGCAAGCCAGTGATCTCTCCTGGAAGGAGAAACCTTTGTAAAACAATCTCATCTACAGAGGAGTTCACATGCAGCGTATGAAGGACTGATATGAAGCCTGTTTACCTTTGTAGCTTCTGAACTGCACAGTACTCTGAGGACTGAACAGCGCATGCGCAGAGACATCTACACTTCAGAGGAAGCTGAAGGTTTACAGCTCCTCACAGCAGTTAAAAACCAGCTGTTAAACAAAGACCTGGTCCAGCCCTCTTCTCATGACTTTGTGAAGGTCTTGATTAGTGTTTTACTGAAGCTTTTATCCAGATCCTTTTTGATTGATATTGTTTTGTGATCAAGCCCCTCTACCTTCATCAGACACAATTTGTTTCAATTCATTTAATCTAATCAAACTAAAAACCTTTTCTGAAAGGATTTTTGGTGTAAGAGCAACAAGCTTTTTGCCCCAAATTTGGCTTTTTCATCAGCTGATACTAAATGATAATTACCTTTCAGGAAGGTGGACAAACGGTCCAAAACTACAAAGTGGCATTTTCTAGCATCTGAAAGTTGGGTTATGGTTCTGCTGTGTTTTATTTAGTTTGTCCTGGTTTTGCTGTTCTAACAGAAACACCTCCCAGTTTCTATCAGTGAAACTCAAACCACAGTCTGTTGTAGACTGACCAACCCACCAGCTGGAGTCGAGTGATTGATAAAACAGAACCTTACAGTCTGTAAACCTGTCGGGTCAGAATCTTCTACTTTCTAAATGTAAGTTACCTGGATACCTGACAGTTTTTGTTGTTTTCTCAGACACACAAACATTTTATGGTTAAAGATACACTTTATTTTTGAAACAAGAAAAGATATTTTATCATGTAAAAAAACAACATAAAAAAACTTCCTGATGACACCTTCAGATGACAGGTGAAGGGCTCAGCAGCTCAGGTGAGGGCCAAGCTGGGGGTTTTGTTGCAGCTTCTGTTTGAGAGCGTTGTATTTGTCATGAACTCTCTTCTTGTGCCTGAAACAAACACACAACAGATTAATAATAATAATAATAATAATAATTACATCATAACTTACAGCCATGAAGATTAATGACCTCATTATTCAGCTTCATAAAACTATATCTGTGTAATATACGTCATACACATGCAATACATGTACATGTCATGCACATGTCATATCCACGTGATATGTTTCAACCTGACGTTCTAGCATTAGATCATTTCAGTCCGGTGTTTTAGAAGAAACCGTAACCCTTTAAAGAGGATTTTGTTGTGCTGAACAGCCTCACCAGGTGTGTGTTTACCTGATGAGATGACTCTTAAGAAGACACACTTCCAGGCATTTTTTATTGTAAACTTGTTGGTAATCCTCCTCAAAAAGGATGGAACCTCGGGGCAGCTTCTTGTGCTCCTGCAGCTGCTTCTCTGCCTGAGAACACAGAGGTGGAACATGCTGAGTCCTCTCTACCTGTAGTTGTAGTTTTATTGATGTTTCGAGCAGATCACATATAATAACTGGTAGATTCTGTTCAGTATGTCTTGTGGGAACATTTGAACTGTTAGACAAACAGAACGTCTGTATCAGTACTGATAATAACATGTTGAACTGAACATATAACTTACTGCACAGACTGTAAACATCCATCCTCATTCACATCACCTGTGATATAAGGACCCTTTTATTCTGCTGCAGTCACGTGAGGCTCATCACTCAGACTGATGACTGGAAGGTTGGACCTTACACCTAACAATCACTATGTTGCTCTTTTTGACATTAAATTCAACATACAAGTCATTTCTCTGAAAAAAAAATAACCAAGTCATCAGCATTCATAAGACTGTTGTTGACAGAGTTTCCTACAAAAAAACTTGTCCTGCAACTATTCTGTTCTCCTGGAACATCCTCCATATAAACATTAAACAAAACTGGGGACATGATCCATCCCAGCTTGTGGCAGGTTATCATAAAGTCCAAAATGGGCAGACAGGCTGTTATCCCGATCAGCAGACCAGAATTAGAACATTTTTAGAAACACCTATGCAAAACAGTTTCCACAATAATTTTTCATGATTGTTTCAGTCAAATGCTTTGCTTGTACCAGTGAAACACAGAAATACGGTGGAATTTTAACTCCAGTATTCAGCAACAATTTCTTTCAAAACGTAGAAACATGCTTCTTCTAAAACCCAACCAGTCAATTAGCAAAACGACCTCCTGAGCCACTGGGGAGGCAGTGACTCAGGAGATAGAACAGGTCATCTAGCAACTGGAGAGCCACTGATCACAGGTTTGTATCCCGCTCCCTCCGGAAAAGATCACTTTGACGTGGCATCCTTGGGCAAGACTCTTCACCCACTTTGCCTGTTAGGTGGTGGTCAGAGGGTCTGGTGGTTGTTTGGTGGTGGTCAGAGGGTCTGGTGGTTGTTTGGTGGTGGTCAGAGGGTCCGGTGGCTGTTTGGTGGTGGTCAGAGGGTCTGGTGGTTGTTTGGTGGTGGTCAGAGGGTCCGGTGGCTGTTTGGTGGTGGTCAGAGGGTCTGGTGCCTGTTTGGTGGTGGTCAGAGGGTCTGGTGGTTGTTTGGTGGTGGTCTGAAGGTCCGGTGCCGCAAGTCGAGCCGTTGTCCTCAAACAAAAGCTGTTCTGTTCAGAAACTCACCTTCATTCAGATAAGACTCATACAGTGAGTGAACCATTCAAAAAGAATCTCAGGCCCAATGACCCAATCAACATTTAGTATCATAACTTTAATAAATATGATTTAATTTAAAACGACTACAGACTTTAAACCTGTTGTAGATTCACCAGCTTGTGCAGCTTGATGAGCTTTACCAAACCATCTCACCAAGCTAAGTCTCTGAGGAGCAGAAGATGTTCTACCCTCCAGAAGATGTTCCATTTATCTCCAGTGTTGATACAACAGACATTTGACCTGTCTGGCATTGACCCCCAATGTTCATAGCTCCTAGTCTTGTTAGCGGTGTTATCATAGAAGTGAACAGAAACCTTTGCTACCTTTTCAAGATGTTTCCGGAGAAGGTTGGTTTCCTTCGTTACTCTGTTGTTAAAATCAGTTAGACAGTTTTGATACAGCCGATTGGCCTCTTCAGGACTCAGAACATCTTGGTTACTGAGTTGGATCTGAAGTGAAGCCAGGATCTCCTTCTCTTTCTCCTGAAGCCGTTCCAGCTCCTCTAAAGCCTTCTCCTCCTGCAGCACCATAAAACAACATGAAACAACATGAAACAACATGAAACAACAGGAAACAACAGGAAACAACATGAAACAACAGGAAACAACATGAAACAACATGAAACAACAGGAAACAACAGGAAACAACATGAAACAACAGGAAACAACATGAAACAACATGAAACAACAGGAAACAACATGAAACAACAGGAAACAACAGGAAACAACAGGAAACAACATGAAACAACAGGAAACAACATGAAACAACATGAAACAACAGGAAACAACAGGAAACAACATGAAACAACAGGAAACAACATGAAACAACAGGAAACAACAGGGAACAACAGGAAACAACAGGAAACAACAGGAAACAACAGGAAACAACAGGAAACAACAGGAAACAACAGGAAACAACATGAAACAACAGGAAACAACAGGAAACAACAGGAAACAACAGGAAACAACAGGAAACAACAGGAAACAACAGGAAACAACATGAAACAACAGGAAACAACAGGAAACAACAGGAAACAACAGGAAACAACAGGAAACAACAGGAAACAACATGAAACAACATGAAACAACAGGAAACAACAGGAAACAACATGAAACAACAGGAAACAACATGAAACAACAGGAAACAACATGAAACAACATGAAACAACAGGAAACAACAGGAAACAACAGGAAACAACATGAAACAACAGGAAACAACATGAAACAACAGGAAACAACATGAAACAACAGGAAACAACATGAAACAACATGAAACAACAGGAAACAACAGGAAACAACATGAAACAACAGGAAACAACAGGAAACAACAGGAAACAACATGAAACAACATGAAACAACAGGAAACAACAGGAAACAACAGGAAACAACAGGAAACAACATGTGAATGTCAGGTACCAGATTTCAGGCTGTTTTCGTTTAAACCCTAAAACAGTGTGATGTTTGTGCATCTCACCCTTTTCCATTTCTCTTTTTTGGCCAGTTCATAAATTATTTTACTTGTCCAAAGCTCCAGAGTCTTCTCCTCAAGTTCTCTGCTGGTCAAAATTGTTGCCGTCTTCTCACATACAGGTGGTCACATGTTTATCAGAAAAAATAAGCAATATGACATTAAGAAAAGCCCTCTATAGGTTCTGAGTTCAAATGGAAAGACCTTCTGTTTCCTAAACAGCCCTCTATGTGCAGCAAGTTTCATATCATAAATTCTTCTTATTTGATTGACGCAAAGTATTTTAAATTTAAACATTTAATCTTCATTTCGTTATCATTTAATTTCTAAAGATTTTCTTTAACTCATCTTCAACTTGATGAAGATCATTTTGTGGCTATTTTTTCTTGTTTTGCTCTTTCCAGGGTTCTCAGAACTTTTCAGTACTGATAACTTTACAAAGATTTGTCATGTTTTCAGTAAACAGCTGTTTGAAATCACCTTGATGGGAACCACTGGGAGATCAAAGACTTTTACCTCTGTCAGTGACAGATCAATGGTAGAAACTCTTTTCTCCACGTCCTTCGTTATTTTGAGCAGGAGCTTCTTAAAAGACACGTCAACTGAAGACTTCTCAGTCTGATCCACCTGAGCACAAACACAAACCTGAAAACTACCGAGAGCTGAAACAACTCAAAGATGATACATGTTTACTCAGGTGTGTTTCAGACCTGGAATCTGGATATCATGCCATCTGGTAAGTTATTGTGATACATTTTCCAGTGTAATTTTGAAGGGATAAAGCGGTGATCCATCAGGTGATAGGTGAAGACGATCCGATTCTGATCCACCAGGAACACGCACTCCGCCACGTCTTCATTGGCTGGTTTAGACGTATTTCTGTGAAAACGCTCCACTATTTTCTGAAACACATGAACAAAAAGCCTCGTCAGTTACATGTTCTCTGTAGACTCTGTCACGCATTCTACACGTGTCTGTCACATGTTCAAAGAAAAACCTCCTCTAACATCCTGGAACTGGAAATCCACCAGCTGATTGTCAAGTTCAGGAGAGAAGTTTGTTAATCCAGCAGGTGTTGACTGTCTGTCTGCCTGCCTGCCTGCCTGCCTGCCTGCCTGCCTGCCTGCCTGTCTGCCTGCCTGCCTGCCTGCCTGCCTGTCTGCCTGTCTGTCTGTCTGACTGTCTGTCTGCCTGCCTGCCTGCCTGTCTGCCTGCCTGCCTGTCCGTCCGTCCGTCCGTCCGTCCGTCCGTCCGACCGACTGACTGTCTGACTGACTGGTTGACTGACTAGTTGACTGACTGACTGACTAGTTGACTGACTGACTAACTAACTGACTAGTTGACTGACTAGTTGACTGACTGACTGACTAGTTGACTGACTAGTTGACTGACTGACTGACTAGTTGACTGACTAGTTGACTGACTGACTAGTTGACTGACTGACTGACTGACTGACTGGCTGACTGACTGACTGACTAGTTGACTGACTAGTTGACTGACTGACTGACTGACTAGTTGACTGACTGGTTGACTGACTAGTTGACTGACTGACTGACTGACTAGTTGACTGACTGACTGGCTGACTGACTGACTAACTGACTGACTAGTTGACTGACTGGTTGACTGACTAGTTGACTGACTGACTAGTTGACTGACTGACTGACTGACTGACTAGTTGACTGACTAGTTGACTGACTGACTGACTAGTTGACTGACTGACTGACTGACTAGTTGACTGACTAGTTGACTGACTGACTGACTAGTTGACTGACTGACTGATTAGTTGACTGACTGACTAACTAACTGACTAGTTGACTGACTAGTTGACTGACTGACTGACTAGTTGACTGACTAGTTGACTGACTGACTGACTAGTTGACTGACTAGTTGACTGACTTGTTGACTGACGAGTTGACTGACTAGTTGACTGACTGACTGACTAGTTGACTGACTGACTGACTGACTAGTTGACTGACTAGTTGACTGACTAGTTGACTGACTGACTGACTGACTAGTTGACTGACTGACTAGTTGACTGACTGACTAACTGACTGACTAGTTGACTGACTGACTGACTAGTTGACTGACTAGTTGACTGACTGACTAGCTGACTGACTGACTAGTTGACTGACTAGTTGACTGACTGACTGACTAGTTGACTGACTAGTTGACTGACTGACTGACTAGTTGACTGACTGACTGATTAGTTGACTGACTGACTGACTGACTGACTAGTTGACTGACTAGTTGACTGACTTGTTGACTGACGAGTTGACTGACTGACTGATTAGTTGACTGACTGACTAACTAACTGACTAGTTGACTGACTAGTTGACTGACTGACTGACTAGTTGACTGACTAGTTGACTGACTGACTGACTAGTTGACTGACTAGTTGACTGACTGACTGACTAGTTGACTGACTGACTGACTAGTTGACTGACTAGTTGACTGACTTGTTGACTGACGAGTTGACTGACTGGTTGACTGACTGACGAGTTGACTGACTGACTGACTGACTAGTTGACTGACTTGTTGACTGACTAGTTGACTGACTGACTGACTGACTAGTTGACTGACTAGTTGACTGACTGACTGACTAGTTGACTGACTGACTAGTTGACTGACTGACTGACTGACTAGTTGACTGACTGACTGACTGACTAGTTGACTGACTGACTAGTTGACTGACTGACTAACTGACTGACTAGTTGACTGACTGACTGACTAGTTGACTGACTTGTTGACTGACTAGTTGACTGACTGACTAGTTGACTGACTGACTAACTGACTGACTAGTTGACTGACTGACTGACTAGTTGACTGACTTGTTGACTGACTAGTTGACTGACTGACTAGTTGACTGACTGACTGACTGACTGTCTGACTGACTGACTAGTTGACTGACTGACTGACTAGTTGACTGACTAGTTGACCTTCTGGTTATATGTGATGCTGCCTGTGTGAACAGCCAAACCAGATGATTGATGTGACCCTCCAGACATGGAGGAGCAGTCAGACTCTGAGCTGGCGTGTCGTCTCTTGTGCTGTTAGTCCAGATTATTAATCTCAGTATTCACCAAATATTTCAGCTGTCAGCTGTGACATGAAGTAAAGATCATTTACATGAACTCCAGGAACATTCTGAGTTTATCTGTTTGATCTCTTACCACCACGTTTCCATCCAAATTCAATATTCTGTTTGGGAATGGGGCCGACTGGCTGAAGTACACGTGTCGGTAATAGATGAGGTCCCGCCGGTCTTCAAAAGTCTCAATCAGTTCTCCAAGCAGCTGCACTCGCCGAACAACTTTCTCTGGATGAGAGTACGTGAAGGTCATGTCTCGCTCAGTTCCTGAGCTCAGAGTTTTCCACTTGTGATCTGAAGAGTAAACACAAAGCACCAATCAGAGGGATAAACCACACAGCAGCCAGTGCCACCATGCTGCAGCACGGAATAACAACAAGGATGAAATCTGCTCCTTTTAAACATGCTGGTGAAACCTGTCTGTTTAATCCTGACAAGTAAAGTTATAATAGAAATAATCAGATAAATAAACAGATCTGCATTTAGTAAGTTAGAAAACATTGTGTGAACTTATTCATGTGTTTAAAACTAATAAATCATGATTTAGCTTTTTCACTGTATTTTAATGTTTTTTCATGTTTCCATTTTGAACTCAAACCAGCTGAAATTGATGAGGATGTGAACGAGTGCAGCTGTGTGAGGAGATCGAGGTTCTACAGGAGAAAAGACAGCTGCAGCCCAACGCTGCGTCAGTCTGAGTGAAAACAGCAGAAACTCACATAAGAGGTGGTCAGATCTCCCCATGCTGAAGTGTTCTGAAGTCCAGTTATCTAGTTTGTTGATCTGCTTCTCTTCCAGGTAGTCACTTCTGTATTTATACTGCTCCTTTACTGTGGTGACCTGCGAGTCTTCAACACACACACATGCACATCTGTATTTGTAAAAATCATTAAAAGCAGTGTGAATGTTTAACGCTTCAGCTCACAGTCCAGGTCTTTATATGTAGTTAATCTTGTGAAGAGACCTTCTGCATTCAAAGATGGTGAAAATTTCTCCAGCTTTACTTTTCTGTACCAGGTCACTTTGTGTCCTTTGGGCCAGCGCAGCTCCATGTCTGAGTAACAAAAGGTTTCAGGAGGGTTTACTGCTGTTCTTTAACGAGGATGATGATGATGATGACACTTCACCTTTTACCTTTTATTGTGATAAGAATGTGGCTGACCCAAGATTTCGGCATCTCAAAAACTCTGAGTCCCTCCTCCTTCAAAACAAGAGTTCTGTTTTTAGTGTTTGGTTTTAAATTCAAACTCTTTTAACTGAGTTTAAGAAGAACATTTCTAATTCAACATGTTTGTTAATTCTGTCTCTTTTCTGTGATCAAACTCAGACTTTGGATCTTCATGAAAGATGATTGATTTATTTGGATCCACCAACATTGTTCTTTGAGTTCTTGTGTCTAACTGAACACACACCTCATCAGAATGATGCAGTTTGTCCATCAACATGCTCTCCTTCCTCTTCAGAGCATCACACATCAGCTGTTTTTTGCTTCTGGCACCATATAGAATCGGTTCCCACAGCTTTGAATCTTCCAGGTCATATTTCACATCCTGCACACACAGATAGCACAGCGGAGGCGTGGCGGCTCAGGAACCTGTCAGATGTTATGAGTGGTTCTGTTTCAGAATGTTCTGGACTCACCGTGCAGCCGCTGCTGCAGTCCTGCATGTTGACGTGATAGTTCAGATTGTTCCAGATGCTCTCGATGCCCAGGAAGTGGTCGCTGTCTGTTGTGAAGCTGTTCCCTGTCAGAGGATCAATGTAGAAGTTCTCCTGGACATCATGATTCCCCGACAGAACCAGAACCCAGCAGTGAACCCGAAGGCCTCGCAGGGAGTCAGTAGACTGCTGTTGCTTAAGTTCCAGCTAACAAAAAGAGTTTAATGTCTCTTTCAGTTTTATTTAATGATCCTACAAGTAAAAGTCAATTTATAAGGACTTAATTCTCTTTGTCAGAGAGATTCTGTTTCAGTCAGTCCACATTTATTTATTTGTTCATACGAAATAACTCAAAACTTTATCGACACATGTGGATAAAGTATTTGGGAAAGAATGGAGGAATCTGATGATAAAATATATGTAGGCCTGTTTGAAGTGTAAATCCCATTACTGGGGAAATGTAGGATGCGCGCTCCCCGCTCCCCGGGCGCGCTCCCCGCTCCCCGGACGCGCTCCCTGCTCCCAGGACGGGCTCCCCGCTCCCCGGGCGCGCTCCCTGCTCCCCGGGCGCGCTCCCCGCTCCCCGGACGCGCTCCCCGCTCCCCGGACGCGCTCCCTGCTCCCAGGATGGGCTCCCTGCTCCCCGGGCGCGCTCCCCGCTCCCCGGGCGCGCTCCCCGGGCGCGCTCCCCGCTCCCCGGGCGCGCTCCCCGGGCGCGCTCCCCGCTCCCTGGGCGCGCTCCCTGCTCCCAGGATGGGCTCCCAAGACCCTGGGCACGCTTGAACTTTTTTTATCTGATCTGTGAGTTAAATGTAAAATACGTGAGTTTTTTTTATCATATCACCTCCTGCAGTTCCTTTTCCTGAAGCAACGCAGCTTCAGCTTCCTGTTTCTTCTTCTCCTGCTGGATCAGAAAGTGACTCTTCACCTCTTTGAGTCCTCTGAATGTGTATTTACTCTCCACTTGTTCCTGCTCAGTCTGCACACACAAAACAAAGCAGGCAAGTTTAAAAGTGTGAGGTGACAGTTTGTTGGATTGGAACTGGAGGTTTACCAGACAGTGACCTGCACCTCAGCCTTGACCTTGACCTCTGTGTCCAGCGGGGGACACTGCTGCAGCCTCTGGTCCATCTGACAAATCTCCCTGGTGGCGTAGCCGCTGACGCAGTAGGCATCGTAGTTGAGACCGAGCAGCAGGCTGCACAACAGGGTGGCAAACTCAAAACAATTGGCCTTCTGACTGCGCAGCAGAGACGTGGAGGAGAACAGCTGTTTGGGCTGAAACAAGAGAGTCACATGATCAGAAACACACATACTGAGGCGTGGGCATGTTTGTGTAGTATGATCATGTTGTCCTGTGCTGCGTGTGTCACATGACTACATGCATCTGATTCAGACTCTTCATCTTAATGTGTTAATGTAAACGCTCCGGTTGATGAAGACGTGTCGACTTTTCAGAAGTTAAAACACAAAGATGGATTCTTCACTCATCACAATCCGATCCAGATCTGATCCAGAACTGATCCCAATCCCATCAGATCTCTAAGATCTAATAAAAAATCTGAAGAGACCGATTTTAAAAACTGTTAATAGTTTATAACGAGCTGATCCAGAACCAGATCTTGTGATCGATGAACTTTCTCTACCTTTTCTAACCAGCTGGATCACAGAAGTGTTTCATACCAGGAATCAGTCCAGAACATTTTCATGTTGTGTCTCAGATTGTTGACTTCCAGGCACATCTCAGCATCTTGTCCTGGTTTCACAGAGTACGGACCTGTTTCTGCCTCATCAACATGCACCTTTTGCCTGACCCTGATTGGTTTGGGATGTTTAATATTTTTTACAACTTACCTGTTCTGTTGACCATGCTTCCTTCCTTCGAGTCTTTGATGATCTCATCAGTTACCTGTTCTCTACTCTCCCCCCCCCCCATCCTGCCTGTGTGTCTGAGTCCAGTCATTAAAACTAATTATTATGTGGATGTTGCAGGTGTTTTGATCATTTATCAGTCAGGGATATTATTGAGCCTTTCATGATAATATGTTTCAGTGTTTCTTCTCTGACCGGATCTGTAGGTGGATCCAGAAGCTCCAGCTTCAGGAAGTCAGCTACAAACGAGGCGCAGCCCCGCCAGGTTTGAAGTTCATAGTGACTCGTTATCGTGGGCCGAATGCTTGTTGCCACGAACTTCTGAATACCAGAGAACACACAATGATCTCAGACAGTGAAGCACACAGTGTGGGACAATGACAGGAAGTGACTGTTCAGATTACCTTAACGCCACATTCATTCACAGGACAGAGCAGCAGCGGTTTGCGATCTGGGTACAGGTAC
The DNA here is from genome assembly GCA_006937955.1 of Pachypanchax playfairii. NCBI lineage: Eukaryota > Metazoa > Chordata > Actinopteri > Cyprinodontiformes > Aplocheilidae > Pachypanchax > Pachypanchax playfairii. The sequence goes on along the minus strand of SSNP01000114.1, from coordinate 596,415 downwards.
AAATACTGACGTTGGAAGATATCAGCGATGGCCAACAGGTGATTCTCTTGGGTAGAGTTCATCCTGTAGGACTGAGGGCTGCAACAGGTGAAGACACACAGGTGTTACACACATTCACTCACTCCACATCTACAACACAGCTGCAAACATCTGGATCAGTCGTATTTCACTTATCTGAACATTTACAAGGTTGATTTAAATAAAAATCCTAAAGATTCAGTTTGTTGTTATTGCTGCTGTTTTTGACTGAGCGCTTTGTTTTTCACTTAAATCCTGTTCATGTAAATAAATCTGAACCTCATCAGTCTTAACCCCACATTCTGTCTGCACATGATAAGTTAAGCTATAATTAGATAACTCGTGCTAAAAAAACACCTGAATTGCACGCAGGTGAGTGGGCGGGACCTTCCGTGTTTCAGTAATACAACATGGAAGCTCCTGTGAACGGAACACTAGAACATTATGCTTCGCTTGTGAACAACTGAAGAGAGCATTACGCCCAGATGTTAAAGATATGCATACATACTGTACATGTACACTACAGTACTGTGCAAAAGTTTTAGGCAGGAATGACAAAAATGATTTCACAAGTATTGTAGGAGTCATTTCCTTGTCTTATGGTGATGGGCCACATCAGAATCTATATAGGTGTCCACAGGTGACTTGCACAGACGCATGTGGCGGGGTGAGCAGACAGTTTTTACCGCTTGCCACACCTTAGAATAAAGACTTTACTTTTGTCCTTATGGAATATTTTCACACTTCAGCACAGCATTTGTAAACTCCATCAATACAACTTGTAAAATGATAAAATAAACTGGATTATGATCATCACACAAACAAGAGGATTGTTTCAGTTAATTAATGGAAGCGCGTCAATAACACTTCTCCACCTTCACTCAGCTGATTGATTACCAGGAAAGTCGATATAAGTATAAATAGTTAATGTTTATTTTTATCCATTTGGATAATGTGGATTACATCAGTTTCCTTCTAAACAGTGTTGATTGCACAAAGTCTGGGATTTACTGGGGTCCAGCTGTTCTGTTAGTCAGTATCTGGACCTGCTTGTTCCTGTTCAGGGTCAAAGGGAGCTGGTGTCTCCAGGGGTCATAGAGGCGGGGTCACACCTGGACAGGACACTAGTTTATCACAGGGTCACCCACACACCAGGGGCGGGGCTTCAGGGGGGGCTGTACAACCCCAGCCCAGACATCAGGTGGGCCTAGTTCAGAGATATAATATGAGAGTCAGGCCTCTTCAGGTGAGAAAACAAATCCTTCCAGAGTAGAGAGTCTGGGTACAGTTAATATTAATACACACTATACAGATTGATCCAGAGTTTATATGGGTTGCACAGTCAGGTTTGAGTCATGGTTGCTAAAAGCTTTACAAGACTGACTGACTTTAGTGATGTAGCAGGTGTAAAATATTGAATAAAATGTTGTGCTGCATGACTGCACAAATCTCACATGGAGCTTTATGATGCTTAAATCCAAGTGCATTGTGGGTAAAACTCATCACCATCACCAGAGTTCCTTCACAAACTGGGTGCACGTGCATCTTGAAGAACTGATGCTGTTTTAAAGTTACAAATGCTCAAAACAAATACTGATTTCATTTAGATTGTTTTTCTCACTGCCTAAAACTTTTGCACAGAACTGTAGATAATCTACCAAGATGGAACCACTTTAAGAATAAATGTGTTGGAGAATAAACGAGTCATTTTACAGTTTCTTGTTTCTGTGTGAACTGGTTTGTGTTTGAGTCGTGGATTCTCACTGAAGCTCCTGAGGATCAGAAACTTTCTCCAGTTCAGTCCTGCTCGAGTCCTCCTCCTTCTCCTCCTCCTCCTCCTCTTCATCACTGACTCCAGTTTGTTTGTCAGGCCTAAGCTCAGTCTCCATCTTTCACTGAATAAATAATAATGGTATCAAAATGTCATATCCTACATGTTAATTAATTCTGTTAGTTACAGATTCTAATAATGCATTAGCAGAACATATAATAACATATCAGCCATGCCGGAAGTGGACGGGTTGCTGACCTCCAGCCGGGAAGCTAACTACTGTTAACTAGCTGCAGTCATTTCATTAAATTAAAAGATTCGGTGATATGAAACAGATGTAAAACTAATTTCCTCTAACGAACAGAAACGTTTACTCACCCAGTCTGATTTCCAACCGCAGCTCTTTAAAGATAAAATCCGCTTTGTTTCACTAGTTTGAACGAAACTCTGAGCGTTGGTCATTCGTATCCATGGCAACAGCAGAACGACGTTGTAGGACGTAAAGTTGCGTTCACGTACACTCCGGAAAAGGTTTAAATAGAAACGTCAAATCGTTTAATTTGTAATTTTTATTTTCAGACCTCATTTACAGCGAGTCCAGAGTGCAGTAACATTGAACCAGTACTTAACATGACTTGATGTGATTAAATAATTAAAACTTGTGTGTAGAGACTGAAGCTCCAGCCCGAGGTCTTGAGAACCCACCCAGAGAAGAGACTGAACTTTACTGGAGAAGTTTTTTATTTATTCATTTTCTTATTGATTTAAAATGTAATTCATAAATAAACATGAAGCTGAGTATGAGAGAAATGGCATCACAGGACAACACCACTGCTGGAAGGGATCTTCCAGAACAAGAACCAGAGTCAGGAGGACAGAGTCTCAGTTGGACTGGACCAGGTCCTGACGTGATCCACAATCAGACTCCAGTCCATGAACACCCGGCAGCACATGTTAACCAGCTGCAGATGGGACTCATACAGAGAGTCTGACCCAAGAAAAAACTTCACTACTGAATAATTATTTTCTTTAACTACAATATGAACATGGAAATCAAAATAAGGTTCAGGTCAATGACTGAAACAGACAAATCAATGTGTTTATATTTTATATGTTCTTTTCCTCCTTGAAGAACTTTCCATCCAGCTGCTTCCTCCAGCTCAGTTTGATCTCTTCTTCCACACCCTGGTCCTTCACCATCTGCTCGAGCTGAAACACAAAAAGAATTTAACTTCCTGGAAATTCTCTGGATCTTTTCAAGATTTGTGCCTGTGTTTCATGACCCACAGCAGGGTTTAGAATGATCTTTGGAAACCACTGATCTAAATTATCTGAGAATAAGGTTTCAGAATCCTGCAAAAGTGGAAAACCAAAACTACAAGAAGGAAAAACTGAGACAGATATAAAGAGATAAAACGAGTAAGATGAAAAAGAGCATGAACTGAACACAGGAACCAACCCTTCAAAATAAAACAGCAAGTAAAGTTAACTCAAGTATAAAATCACATAATGTCAGAGACTAAAACCCACAAATTAAGAGAAGTGTTTCTAGACCAGATCTACCTTCTTCAGCAGGTCTTCCAGAGCAGCAGCATCATTCAGATCCAAAGAGGAGTTTCTCACAAGTTTTATTCTCACCACGAGCTTTGAATAAGGCACTGGGTCTTTGAGAACAAAGGCAACACAAAATGTTTCATTAGTGATCTGCAGTTAGTTAGAATTTCAGTTTGGATGATGATGATGCCACATAAAGTTACACTTTGGTCTGAAAAAAAAAATTGATATTTTATTATTCATCCGTTATTTTCTTCTGTCTGGTTGTTTCATGATGTAATAAAATAGTTTAAAATCTGAGAACACCCTCTTTTGTTCAGTCTATGATTATAAAAGTCTCCAAAAAAGAGTGAATAAAAACAGTTTAAAGTTTAAAAATGGAAAAGAGTAGAAAATAGTTTTCATACCGTGGTAGCAAACAGAGGCTTTTGCTGTTCCACACCCCCAGTCTTCCCACCACCCATTGTTTCCAAAGTCTGCTACAACACAGTTTTCATTTGATCCATATGGCTGGCCTGGTGCCCAGTAACTATACGTAGACGTGTCTCCATCTGACCATGTCCATTGGTTTCTGAAAAGACCGATCCAGACTACGTCTCCTGCAGGTATAATCGCTCTCACGTTATTATTCTCTGTAACATCTCTCACGCTGGCCAGGTCTGTGTAGTAGGTCCTGCAGTAGGTCTGAGCCTGAGTCCAGGTCATTTCTGATCCAATGAAGGTAAATGTTGCACTCTGTCCTGAAAACAAACCAGTAAAGAACCAAGAAGAACTCTGAAGAACCCTCCATGGAACTCTATAAATACACTTTGATTTAAATAATAGTTTACTAAACCTTCATCTGAATAAATCTCAGGAAAATAACTCAAATTAGAAGTTTTATCTAATTTTTTTTTGATAAATTATGTATTTATTAAATCCTCACCACTGACAGTAGAACAGATTGGATTATTGCTCACACCACAAGGTATGTCGTTCCACCCTCCATTATCAAACATCTCTGTACAAGGCTCTCCTGGGTTGCTATTGGAGGGGTTTCCAGACATCCAGTTCTTATATCCAGTCCCGTAGCCTTGGTAGAACGCTTCCTGAGAAAACGACCACTTCCAGCCGTTAACGTCGTCAAACAAACCGATCCAAGCCTGGAAAAAAACAATTATTGTGTCTGTTTAGCATGAAGCACTGGGTTTTATTTTTAAAGGGATATCTACATACTTCTGTTCCTACTGCTGATGTTGCTACAGTTTGATTCTTCACCACTTCTGATATGTTTAAATTACATGATGTTTTAATTTTATTAAACATAAGTGCAGGATATTGTCCTGATAAAACCTTCTGTCAGGAGTTAAAAATCTTCCACATTAGGAAGAAGTAAAGAGTGAAACCTTGAGTCACCATCATCTTGCCTCGTGAGAAGTGATTTGTGATTTATTGTTTACAGACTCATGACTCACCTCCAGTCAGTCTGAAACAGAAATAATTTAATCTGAAACAAAAGCAAAACAACTGATCTGATCTGTGAGAAAGAAGAGATTTAATAGAAGTCTAAATAACAAGCATCTAAATAAACATTTTAAATATTGTTTGTCCTTGCTGCATTCACATATGGATTTAAGACAGAACATTATAACAAAGATATAAACTTGTATTTTGGGTAGAAGAGTTTATGTAAACTCAAAATGGTTTTCTTTCATTCTAAAACTTGTAATTAATAAAAATCTCAGTAATGGTTGGAGGAAAAGAAGCATTTTAGAAACGAGGGAAACGGCTGAACAGAAAAATATATTTATAATTAACAATAAGAACCAAAACTTTTCTCTATATATAATGTTAATAAGAACAGTGAACTTACGTCCATGTAGTTACCCAGTTGTTTGATATCAGCCATGCTGATCAGAGTCGACATCACCACAGAGTTTTCCACCGTCACCAGGTCCGTGTACGTTTCTCTGCAGTAACTCTGAGCTTCGGTCCAGTTCTTTGGGTCATAAATAAAATGGTACTGACGTTTTCCAAGAGAGGAGAGCGAACTCAGAGCTGCAGGAACACACATGAAAACACGAAGTAAAGATTTAACTGTTAAAACATTATTATTTCTGTTGTACGAATTAAATCAGTCAAACTGATATTTACTGATTTAAAAGCTATTATAGATGATATGAAACCAACTCACCTGATACACAGATGATGTAGAGAAAAACCTTCTCCATCCTTCTACGTTTCCTGATCTCAAGCTGAAGAGTTTCAGCTTCTGACTTTCAGCACAAAGATGCAAAATTTGAAGTTGAATTATTTGCATTTTAGCCAACAAATGTTTATTTTGACATATGCAGCCTCATGAAAACAAGTTAAACACGTTTTAAATCACAAATGACTCATTTGAATCCAGAACCTGCCTGACTTAATTCTTAGAATAGAACCAGCTGATTCCTCAGAATTTAACATTTTTAGAATGAACTCAAACACAAAGCATCAACAGACTCAAGTCACACTCAACAGAACTCAATGTTAACATTCAAACAGGAAATGGAAATTCAATCATGATTTATTTTTTAAAAGTCAGACTCAGCTTTATTTATACACAATATTATTTCCTCCATTAAAAGGCAAAATACACTTTTTATCCGATGGATTTGGAAAGTGGAGAAACTATCTGCAGCCGACATAGAAAAAGACTGGATGCGGTCTCGGAGCAGTACCGCAAACAGCAGGCTGCGACTCTCGAACGGGACCAGGAGGTTCTGGAACGGGACCACAAACTGGCTGATGGGGTTCTGGAGCTGAGCTGCAAACTGGGTGCACTGCTGGATCTCAGTGGAAGGGTTGGTGCCACCTTGCAGAAGCTGCAGTTTTGACACGGAATTGGAGATTAATCGATTGATTGGCTGCTGTTTATGTAATTTGGGTCAAATTCAGCTATTTTGGATTTTTCCACTCAAAGTGTATCTTAAGGACTCAAAGGAACTGTTGAATTCCTCAGCTCTGCCCTAATCTCTCTCTTTATAGCTAAGAGCTCTCTGTCACCGACAGGTCTGAACCTCACAGTCTTCCTTATCAGCAGCTCAGCTGTTTCCTGCAGAAGCTGAAACTTCTCTTTCTTTAGAAACAGAAAGTAACTTTGGATTCTTTAGTGTTTTAGTCTGTGTAGAAATACATCCTAAAAGGACTTTATTGAAGAATAGAAGATGCTTTTCATGATTAGAAACTGCAAACAAACACTTTGTTAAAGGTCTTTGTGATCTGATCAGGTGATCACGCCTCATTTGGTGCAGAATCAGTCCAGTAATATTGTCTGTTCTGTTGAGCAGATGACAGAAAGATAAATGTTTTATTTTTCTGGATCTTAAACTCTGTTTTGTTTGTCCTGTCAGAATTCTGCACGAGTCTTGTTTCCACAAGTTTTATTTCTTTATTTTTGGCTTTAACCAGTTTTTGACAAAACTGTTTTCTGGAGATCTGCATGATGGTGAAACTCACCTGAGACCTTTCTGCATGTTCTCCCTGCAAACTCAGCAACCTGTTTTTCTCTTAGTAAAACCTAAATAACATATCAGGTGCTGAAACAGATATTTTACCATTTCATAGAAAATATGAGCTCATTTCAGCAACAACACATTTAAAAACAGGGTGGCGTTTAACATTGTGCTTCATCTCCTTTTCTTTTAACAGTTCAGTCTAAGCGAAGTCATCTCTCATCAACAAAATGAAAATTACCTGTTTATGTGGAGCACTACATTTTTCATAATAACACAATATTTAATAAATAGAATGTGAGAGTGACATCATCAGTTTGTTGTATTAATAACATTCACATTATGTAAACACACGTACTGTACATGTAAATAAATTATAAAGCTAATTTCTGGAGTTAGTAAAAACAGGAAGTGTAACAAATTTGTTTGTGTGTTTTTAGCTCTCGCTGATGTTTTTATAGGATTGAGTAGATCAAGTTATTAATCAGACCAGAACCAGAAGGTTCCAAGAGCCTCGAGTCCTGCTGCAAGAGACTTTTTTTAAATTTCATTCCTCTGAATTTATAACAATCCTCATCTCTGCCTGTTCCAGTTGTCCCTCTCTTTCAATCCCGCCTCCACATCAGTTGCAGTTTGTCTCAAGACCAGGTTTTAGTTTTCTTTATATGCTAGTGAGACCGTTTGGCACTTAGGATGTTGGGAACTTCATTTTGTACTGCAGATTTGTTCTTACCAATAATAAATGTGCTTTTTCATATAAAGTAAGTGTTGCTATTTTTTCCTTTTATTTTCCTCTCAGACTAAACACTAATCAAAAAACTAATTTACCTGTTAAAATCACAACATTTTTCTGGGGGGGGGGGGGATGCCCCCAGACCCCCCTACAGGGTTTTGGTTGTCACCTTTTTCACACCCTCTGAGTTTGAAGGTATGAATTGTGAAGGCTGAGAAAACAGGGTTAGACACTAAAATCCCCCAAAGGTGAACATAAGACAATCTTTTGGGTTTTTTATAAAGCACATTTTACTTTGCAGGACTGCACGTTGGAACAGTTGGTAACACTGTTGCCTTGCAGCAATAAGGTCCTGGGTTTGAAACCAGCCAGGTCCCTTCTGCATGGAGTTTGCATGTTCTCCTCGTGCATGTGTGGGTTTTCTCCAGGGACTTGAGCTTCCTCCCACAGACCAAAACTATGCATGAGACTGAAATTGAATAGTTGTTTCATGGAGGAGGACCAGGAGGAGCAGCATGGGGAGCCGACTCCACGGTGAGTGGCGTGTCATCCCATTTCAGCGATGGAGCTCAGTTCCTGCTCCCACGGCAGCATGCCGACCTGGTGAGGGGAACTAGCCAACATGGACATCTCCACAGGTCACATAATCCTGGTCAGTAGCTGATGCTGTGAGATCAAATGCATCAGTATGTTTTCCTGTTCTGCAGTTTCTTATTTTCATTTGTATAAGTTTAACTATAGAGCCAGAAAATCAGGTGTTTTTCCAGGTCAAAGGAGGATCTTTGCTGGTTTCCGGTCAGTCTGTGAAGGAGAACATTCACTCTGATTTACATTTAGAACAACAGCAGCAGATAAAAGAGCCATGTGGTTTCATATTTTCATCTGTTTTAATGAATCAGGTCGTTACAATAAGAAAGATATGACATAATTTAAAACATGAAACTTTTCATTGTCGTAAAAAGAGGTTCTTAAGTCCTTAAATATCACTCTTTTACTATTTAACTTCATTTAGCTTCACTTTTCAAGCAAGGAAAAGAGCGCAGCATTTCCGTGTTCACAGTCTCAGTGATTTCGGCCGCCAATGCTGGATCTCGCGAGATTTGCAAATTCACACGTGACTTCAGCACCAACTTCACGTGAGAGTTCAATAATCAACATTTTAAAACAGATAAACCTATATCATGAATTTATTTATTTATTTGCTTAATTTAATAAATTAACAAATGGACTTTACATAACACCAAAAACAAGACTGCCCAACATCAAAGGGAAAGATTCTAGAATAAGAATCATGTGACTTAAACAGTAAATAGAACATCAAAGGCAAACTATGACATCACAGCCACTATAAAAGCCGGTTCTATCATTAGCTCACATCATTTGACGTTTCACTTTAGTGTAATAGTACTTTGACAATTCAAAGCAAGAGCTTATTTTTGGAAGATGCCAACCAAACAGAAAATTCCCAAGACCTTTAACAAGAAAGGACTTAATCAACCTCTGGTGGAATTTCCATTCCACTGCGAAACAAAAGATATGAAGAAAAAGGATCTTCAAAAAGAGTTTGAAGATCTGAATTCCTCATATATGGATTGCAAATTTAAATTAAGGGTAGAGATTCAGAAAAACAAGAATCTCAAGGAGGAAATTAAACTCCTTAAGGCTTCCTGTAATGAGCAAAATTCAAAATCTAAGCAGACTGTTTCAGCAGCTCAGGAGGCTGAAACATCAGAGAAGGAACCTTCTGTAAGCAAAGAAAAAATGCAGCAGGACCAAAAGTTAATCCAGCAGCTGAGAGAGGAATGTGAGACTCTGCGTTTAAACATGGCTGAAAAACAGGAGAGTCTGCACAAGATACCGGAAGAGCAGCAGATCAAACATCTGCAGGAAAAAGTTCAACATCTGCAGACAGAGCTTGAAAAGGTCCAAAAAGCATCTGAACATTTAAAAGTAGAGAGTGAGAGAGAATTTTCCGCTTTAAAAACACAGGTAGAAAATTTACAAGAAGAGCTGGATGAAGAAGAAAAAACTCACTCTGAGACAGAAATGAATCATCGAGAGATGCTTTATCATTTGAAAATTGAGAATGAAGATCTCAATCAAACTGTGGCTAAACAATCAGCCAACCTCCAAACTACAGAACAGGAGAAAATCCTGTTAAAGACGGAGCTGGAGAAGCTTCAAATATCTTTAGCAAACAGCGAGGAACTTTCTACTTTAAAAACCCAAGTTCACAATCTAAAGGGACAAAATCAAGATCTTCACAAAAATATGGACAAACTATCAGCAACACTTCAATTGAATGAACAGGAGAAGATCCTGTTAAAGACGGAGCTGGAGAAACTCCAAATATCTTTTGAAACTGCGCGAGCAAATAGTGAGACAGAAGTTTTTACATTAAAAGCACAAATAAAAACTTTTGAAGAAGAGCTGCACAAAGAGAGAACAGCTCACTCTCAGAGGGAAAAGAATCATCAGGAGATGATTAATGATCTGAAGGCTCAGAATCAAAATCTGGCTGAGCAATCAGAACAGCTGATCGTAACAGAACAAGAGAAAAATCTTCTAAAGGATGACCTGGAGAAGGTCCAAATGTCCTTTGAAGATTTTAAAATGAAGAACGAGACAGAAGTTTTTACTTTGAGACAAGAAGTAAAAACTTTGGAAGATGAGCTGCATAGAGAGAAAGCAGCTCACTCTCAAACAGAACAAGATAATCAGGAGATATTGGAACATATGAAAAGTCAGAATGAAGATCTCCATCAAGCTGTGGACAAATTATCTCAGAAGCTTCAAATAACAGAAAAAGAAAATATCCTTTTAAAGGCTGACCTGGAGAAGATTAACAATCAAAATCCCAAAGAAAGTGTGGCTAAACTCCAACCTTCAGAACAGGAGAAGATGCTGTTAAAGACGGAGCTGGAGATGCTCCATATGTCGTTTGAAACTCTGCGAACCAACAGCGAGGCAGAACTGTTTACTTTAAAATCCCAAATAAAGACTTTTGAAAACAAGCTGCACGGACCGAAAGCAACTCACACTTTAAAAGAAGAAGCTAATCAGGAGATATTTCAGTATATGAAAAGTCAGAATGAAGATCTCCTTCAAACTGTGGACACATTATTTGAGAGGCTTCAAATAATAGAAAATGAAAATATAATTTTGAAGGCTGAGCTGGAGAAGATTGAGAATCAGAATCTCAAAGAAATTGTGGCTAAACAATCAGCCAGACTCCAAACCACAGAACAGGAGAAGATGCTGTTAAAGATGGAGCTGGAGAAGCTTCAAATATCTTTCAAAAGTCTGCGAGCAAACAGCAAGGTTGAACTTTTAACTTTAAAAACTGAAGTAAAGGCGTTGGAAGCAGAGCTGCATGAAGAGAGAGCAGCTCACTCGCAGAGAGAGCAGAATCATCTGGAGATGATTCACAATCTGAAGGGTCAGAATCAAGATCTTCATCAAAATGTGGAGGAACTATCAGAAAGACTTCATTTCAATGAACAGGAGAAGATTCTTCTAAAGACAGACCTGGAGGAGTTCCTCGTGTCTCTTGAAAGTCTACGAGCAGACGGTGAGATGGACATTTTAACTTTAATACAAGAAGTAAATACTTTGGAAGATGATCTGCACAATGAAAGAGCAGCTCACTCAGAAAGAGAGCAGAATCATCTGGAGATGATTCATAATCTGAAGACTCAGAATCAAGATCTTCATCAAAATATAGAGGAACTATCAGCAACTCTTCAACTCACTGAACAGGAGAAGTTTCTTCTAAAGACAGACCTGGAGGAGTTCCTCGTGTGTCTTGAAAATCTACGAGCAAACGGTGAGATGGACATTTTAACTTTAATAAAAGAAGCAAAAACTTTGGAAGATGAGCTACAGAGAGAGAGAACAGTTCACTCTGAGGAAAACGAGACACATCAGACCATGATTCATGATCTAAAAGCTCAGAACCAAGACCTAAATAAAAAAATGGAGGAACAAACAGTGAATATCCAAAAAACGGAGCTGGAAAATGTCCTTTTAATGTCAAATCTGGAGAAGGTCAGAAAATCATTTGAAGCTCTCAAAACCAACTGTTTGTCTGAGATTCTCTCCCTCAAACAAAACCATCTAAAACTTAAGGAGGAATTTAACGAGGAGAAAATGTCTCATTCTCAGATTGAAATCGAATTCCAGGAAATGATTACATTCCTGGAGGCTGAGAAGAACACCGTATATCAGAATATGTCTGAGGAGCTTTCTACTGCTCAACAAACATTCTCTGACAAAGAGAAAATGTTAATATCAGAGCTGGAACAACTTAGGATTCAGCTCCAAGAGCAGGTTGAACTAAATGACATGCTCTCAGCTGAGATGGAGGAAACACCAAAAGAAGAAGCCATCTCAAACTCTGATCCTGTGGAAGTGAATGAGATCCATGAAGAACCTACCTCAGAACCACAGAAGAAGTCTTCCTGCTGGAGAAAGATTTTTTGCTTCAGAAAAAAAAAATAGTGCCAGATAAAGACCTGGTTTATAAGTAGTAACCAGCATCAATCTGCTGCAACCAGGGATGTGAGAAATCACCATCATCATCACCATCATCATCATCTCCATCCAGAACAAGACATTTACAAAATAATTCCCTAAAGAATCCATCACAAAAAACGGGCGGCACAGTGGAGTAACTATGACAACAGAAACATCTTTACTCCAGACTTTTCTGTGTCTGAGTGGGTTTACTCCGGGTGCTCCGGTTCCCCCCCCCACACACACAGTCCAGAAACATTTCCTACATTCTCCTTATAGCAGACGATTTCTGGGCGAATTGAAATGTCTTGTTCTACAATCATTTATTAAAAAAAAATAAAATAAAATAAAAAAAATATGTATAACTAAAACTCTCACAGATAAATGTAAATATATATATATATATAAAAATTTGTAATAAATAAAAAACTTTCCACCCCTCCCCAATCCTCATCTTCATCCCAACCCCTACCCTCATCCCCACAAAAAAATTCCCCTCTGCTGAATCGCCACCTTATCGTGGTGGAGGGGTTTGAGTACCCTGATTCTGGTAAATTAGTTTCAGGTGAAGGGTCAGACTAAGAGCGATTCATAGATATCAATGAGACACGGCCACTAAAAGCATAAAATCTTGTTTCCAGAGTAAGGAACTGGAACTTGGAACCAGGCCTAGGGGACTTTTTGGCCTGAGGCACTAACATTCATTTTACCCCATACTGTATCTTATAAATATTCACTTTATATAAAATAATAAACAAATACCTTAATAGTGACAAGTAAACAGAGGGGCCTGTAATAAAATACCACAGATACTTAGGAGTTATATATAGTTGAATAAATACACTAAATACTTGTAAAAATCTGCAAGTAGTTCAGAATAAACTAGATGAATGATAGGTTTTACTTTTGACATATAAGGCCTTGAACGACCAAGCTCCAGCTTATATTAAAGATCTTATTGTTCCATATGCTCCTAACAGAGCACTTCGCTCTCAGACTGCAGGTCTGCTTCTGGTTCCTAGAGGTTCTAAAATTAGAATGGGAGGAAGAGCTTTTAGTTATCAGGCTCCTCTCCTGTAGAACCAGCTTCCACTTTTTATCTGTGAGGCAGACACCTTGTGTAGTTTTAAGAATAGACTTAAAACTTTCCTTTTTACACAATCCTATAGTCAGGGTTAGCTTGGGTTCTCCTGAGCTTTCCCTTTAGTTATGCTGTTATAGGTTTAGACTGCTGGAGGACATACTGACAACATTTCTTTACTCTGGCTGCCTCTGAGGAGGGTGTATCTCACATAAACAAAGGATGAAATATTCCCACTAGAACCATCAAATTGTTATTGCTTTGATTGTTACTGCTGTTTATCTTTCTATAGACATGACGACTGGCCAAAATCCATCAGTGTTTGTCTCTTTCCTGTCAGCTCAGACCCCAGTCGGCTGAGGCAGAAGGCCGTCCATCCTGAGCCGGGTTCTGGTTCTGGTTCTGCTAGAGGCTTTCCACTGTCGCTAATCGTGCTGCTCAGGATGGGGGATTGTGCTGAAATAACAATTCAGCCCAATCAGCTGTTTCCTTAGATAGAAAATGTTTTATTATTAATTGATTGATTTATCTCTAAATGAGAATTTACCGTGTTGTATTTTTGTTTTTCTTTCAAAAATTATTTTCTTAAATTTTCTGCAATTATCAAACAGTTTTACATGATTACAATCATGTAAACTTATTTTAAGCAGTCCCTTCCATTAAAAACAGTTTTTCTGAGGTTTCTGTTGAATATTTTAGCTCCACAGGTGTTCTTACCTTCATAGTGGGTGAAAACAGGTCAACAACTTCTCTTTCAGTTTTAATCTCTCAAACTACGCAGGTGGTGATAAAACCAGAGTTCTCCCGAGTTCTAACGGCCTGTATCTGTTTCATCACAACTCCTTTGTTCGTTAGTATTCATCAGCTCCTGCAGTTGAAACCACGCCTAGCATGCTGCTGGCTAACAGCTGTTAGCATAAGATGTAGCAAACAGTAAGACACAACATCTGATGTTGCCATGCACATCGGGGCAGGAAACAGTATACCTTGCTGTCATAGGCTAGTTTGTTAGCCAATCAGAGTCCAGCAAATTCGAATAGCAGTCGAAGCAGCCTGACGGAAGGAGCCGGAACAACCCGAATTTTAATGCAGACAGATTGAAAGATCTGTTAATCAGTGTTTCCTAACGTTTTTAGATATAAAATGTTTCATATTACTGGTTAATACTTAAGAAATAAACACAAAGTCCTGAAATCTGTATGAAATGGACTGTTTAAATAAACAGGCAGGATATATTGGCTTTTTTTCACTCGGGGTTGTAAATAACGTGGCCTGAACTCTGTCCATTTCATGGCACATTTTATTTTGAAAGAGTAGTGAAAGCACAGAGTGTATTAATGGTAGATGGTGTGTACTTGTAGATGCTTTTCTTAAGTCAACTCCTAAAGTTTTTCACACTACAGTTTGTCATTCACATGTTTGGTGGTGATAAACTACACACATGTTGTAGCTACAGCTATAGATCGATGCTCCGTTGGCAGAATCACTTCAAACCTCAGGCAAAGATCCAAATGTTTATTCTTTACATGTACAATATGTTATGAAACCCCTCTGAAGGAAGAGCGTTCACTGATAACGTCAGTAAACCTGCTGAAAGTTACATTAAAAAGAGTTTATATTAACATCATCTAGTGTTTCAACAAAATCACATGAGACTGAGCAGGATGATGATACAAGTTTATTTGCATAGCTGAAGAAAAAATGCATCCTAAGAATAATGAAAGAAAAAAAAATCAGTTGATAAGAAATATGAATTAAACAGAATCATGATAATTTTTATTGATTAAACGTATGTGGAGACTGAAGTCCATACTGGACTGATACAAGGAACATGTCGACAGAATGGAATGTTGAGGTTTTCATACGTAATGTAGGATTTTTAATTGAGTTTGATTTGTTACTGATTAAATCTAAACTTGAGTTGGAGCTTCAGTTAGACAGGAAGAGTTCAGTTAATCACCGGACCTGCAAAAGAACAGACAATAACTACACTTCAAACAGAACGAATCAAAGAAGTGTTTGAGAAAGAAAGTGTTGTTTGATTTGAATGTTATTGTCTAAATAAATAGGTTATCTGTCATCATATTCATAGGATTCTGTTTCGTCTCATTTCAGGACATTTTTCCAGGTTCGTCTGCATTTTGTTTTTAGCTTTCAGTCACATTTATAGTTGTTATTGTCACCTTAGCATCTCGTGTCTTATTTCTGTTTTCTTGTTTCTCAGGTTTAAAAAGGCTTTAATGTGGACATGTTCTTTGTCTCTACTGGTCTCATCTACATCCCTTACTTGTCTTTGTATTATTCAAGGGTTCTGTTGTTTATTTGCTCTGTCTTGTTCAGGTCTTCCTTTGGTTTATTTATTGCTTCTTATTTTCTTACCATGGTCCTTTCAGGTTATTCACTCTTTCACAAGTCATATCAGGTTTTATAGTTCAGTTTTTAAAGTCTGTAGTTTAATTTTACTTTGATCTTTATTAAAGAACCTTTATTACTGCCTGTCTGCTGCAGACTCCCTGCACTTCGGTCCACAACCACACCTACAGCCACGCCCTGTCCCTCACATCCTCACTGACCTACATGAATGTTTTGCATCTCTGAGTTCAGTCATATTTTCACCTCTGAATATTGTGTTTTTAAATTTCTACTTACTCTGACATGTGTAGGCCACCTGCAGGTACTTGTAAGTGCCTATGCAGGGATCTCCAAACACTGAGTTACTTGCTTTGACAGCACAGCTGGTTTTCCCATTACAGCTGTAACAATACAACAGACCTTCTCATAATCTGAAGGAATTTAAGAAGTGTTTGATCAAAGACAAGACTGGATTAACAATCTGTACCTGTTAGCAACTTCGATCGAGGGTCTTGAGCATCCGGTGAATTGGACCTGAGCAGGAGGACGCCCATGAGAACATATGGTCGGATCAGTACGCCCATAATCAGCCCCAATCACATTTATAACCTTCCCGTCATCTGTTGGTGAGAAAACATGCACATTTATATCGTAAATTTAAATAAAAATGAATAAATCCAACAAAAATACCAATAAAACTGGATGTGCAATCTCACCACACTGAAGGTTTGCCAGAGAGGATTCACACGCTATGATGAAAACTGTTAAAGTATGAAAACCAGATTAAAACTGAGTCCCTTTTAAGCAGCTCTGATAAGTTCTCCATCACTGATTGAAGATACCTGCTGGAAAGCACGAGTAGCTGACGTCGATGTACTTGTAGGTACCAAAGCAGGGATCAGAATAATGAGCAACAGCAGCGTTTATTTCACACACTTTCTTGCCGTTGCAACTACAGAAAAAGAGGTCAAATGTGACAGAGTAAGATTATATTCACACACTAACAAGTTATACTAAACGCCATAAATAGGTCCAGATAAGGATGTTTCTGTGAAAGAGCTTCAAACTTCCAGTGAGCTGACGTCATCAGCTCGTTGTTGTAAAGGACCTCGTTAATGCTAATGGAATGTCTATATACATGCTGCACAACACACACGCTCTCCTGTTTGACTCCATGTGGTCAATGGGAGTCCAGCTGCAGGTGCATGCTGGGGGTGCAGAAGGATCCACATGGCACCTTACCTCAGGTCCGCCCTGCATGGAGGCAGTTGAGCTGGGTCTCACTGAGGGTCAGGGTCAGGACCTGGATCAGGTCCAGTTGTATCAGTTTAACTCTAAGCAAGTTATTTTGAACGTATCTGCTCACCTGACTGGAGGATTTATCATGAAGCTGAGATTTTTAAATTTGACCCGTTTATTCTTCAGCACCCTGAGATGACTGTGACTGTAACTGACTGTATAACCAAAATAAACCAGGTGTAGAAAAACTAGTTTACAGATGTTTGTCTGTGATCTTTGACCTTTTTTTGAAGACATCCACAGTTCCTTTCTGAACACATTTGGTGTTGGTGAGCTGGTTTTCAGGTCGGCCTTCACTGCAGGTCTCTGTGTCTGTACGTCCGTAAAAACCAGACTGAACAATAATCACTCCACTCTCTGTTAAACAGACAACAGTAACAGGTTTTTAACAGTTTGTCAGACTTTAGACTTGCAGATCTGTTTATTTGTTTATGAGGTGTTGAGTCGTACCGCAGCTCATACGTATGACATAAGAGTCACAGGTGGTCACTCTTGTTGTGGAGATGGCGTTCAGAGAAAGCTGGTCTGAAATGGGATAAAATATATACATGTGACATCTATCTATTGATCAGTGTATTTTATTATGGAAGATGATTTTGTGGATTCCTCCTGCCGACAGAAACAAAGACAAATCCTGAAATTGACTCAGTTTGTAGATTCTGTGAGTTTTACAGGACAAACAGCTGATTTTTTATCTCATCATGGATCAACCTGGTCTTTCTAAACAGAATTACAACGAGTGTTTTTCAAATCTCTTATTTTTATCATCATTAATAAAATAAATGTAGAACTCTAGATTTTTTTTCACATATTTGTTGAAATGTTTGATGGTGCAACAATATAAGTCACTTTCAGTGATGTTTAACATTGTTGTTTAATTCTGCTCTTTTTTTTTGTCTTGTCTCTTATAAATAATTTACTGAACAGTCAAACTGAGTAAAGGAGTGCAACGTGTTACCATTTCCACCGTTCTTACCAGAAACCACCACAAATAAAAACGTACCAACCTGATGATCCCTGAAGAAGTAAAACACAGGATTAGAACTGAATTTGCAACAGTACAAATACTTTCTCATTTATTTGTTGATTTGTGGCTCATTTTTCTCTAAACCAGGTCAACTTGTTCATAAACCTGCACAGTGTCTTTATTACGCCACAAATCACAGACATAACAAGTATTTTGGTTTCAATAGGACAAATATAAAATGTTATGTTAGTATATGTATATGTGCTGGTTGTTAAGTAATAGATGCAACACAGCTGATCAGGACAGAGAGTCAGACTGGTCTCCACAGGAACCTTCTGAACCTCATTACATGATGTTCTGCTCTGGATTCTCAGCTCATCTAAAGAAAACTCACATCTGCTTCAGTCCAGAGTCTGTCGTTCAGACAAACAAGCAAAGTGAAGAGAAGACCTGAATTAATCTGTTGAAAGAATCATTAGGAAAGATTTTTCACTGTATGAAAAATATCGAATTTCAATCACAGAAATATGAAATCTGGTTATCTAACCCTGTAAAAGGAAAACTCCTATAAGAACATCTGTTAAATATAATGAAGAAGAAGAGTTCCAGTTTTACCTTGTTATCAGTGGAAGAGCTTCCAGCAGCTGGTAACTGGATGGAGGAGGAAACACCGTCTTTATATACCGTCAGTTTGTCCGTCTTCATGTTGTCTGGAGACAGAGATTGAGACATTACTGTGGACAGACCAAACATCTTCTGAGATAAACGTCATCAGCTGTTTAACCTGTGTAAACTGTGTATCGTCTCTGAAAACACAACTCATAATGTAAATATTGTAACAGTTACAAACTCACAAATTAATAATAGATCAGCTGTTATATTTACACGATAAAAACAACATTGTGTAAGTTGTTTGCGAATGTCTCCTTCAAGTACCCGTTACCTCCATGAACCCTGGGGGCGGTAGAACAGGTCATGTGGTAACCGGAAGGTCGCCGGTTCAAATCCCCGCTCTGCCCAGAGAAAAAGATCGCCTGGCCGTTGTGTCCTTGTGCAAGACACTTAACCCGCTTTGCCTGTTTGGTGGTGGTCGGAGGGTCCGGCGGTGTCTGGCAGCCTCGTCTCTGTCAGTGTGTGTCCAGGACAGCTGTGGCTACAACATGTGTGTAGTTCATCATCACCAAATGTGTGAGTGTGTGTGTGAATGGGTGAATGACTGACTGTAGTGTGAAGCGCTTTGGGGGTCGTAGGACCTGAATAAAGTGCTGTACAAGTACACACCATTTACCATTTAAAACAGACCTGACAAACAGGGAAGTGTTTTAATGACTGTGTGTTTAAGTTTTGACGTGTATAAAAGGTGATTCAGGTGTAAGATCTCTGGATCACAGATATTTATTCAAAGTTAATCACACAGACTTATCAGAAGTTCAAATATTTTCAATAACATTCTGCAAACTGAATCGTCTCTCTGGCTCAGAAACAGTGTTGACCTTCTGTCAGCTTCCTTCTTCTTCTGCAGTCTTTGCCAACAGGATCTCACTTCTTGTTCAAACACTGTCCAGAACCTTCATCACATGCCTTCATGTAGTATTTGTTCTCAAAGAAAATGTTGAAATATTCACTAGCAGAGAACATGAATAATTATTTAGGAACTGTTTTCCTAGCTGAAGGATTTAGACTTAATGGGTTCAATGAACAAAAAGAACTTTCCTCTGAAAATGTTCAAACAAGGACTGAAACGGAGTGAAAACAGCCAAAATCCGGAGACAAGAGAACAATGTCTGAGTCAAGAAAAAACTAATAGAGGTAGAACAGGTTTAATATATTCCAGATCAGGACCAGAAGTATCAGGAACCAAGCCAGAAACTAATCAGTTTATATTTGTCCAAAATGTTGTGTAATCTGAATGTTTCCTCAGGTAACAGGATCTGTGGGAGAACATTCACAGACCACCAGAGGGCGCAGTTACTTCTTGTTTTTTATTCCAGATACAGATATTTATCTCCTTATTGATTAAGTTCTTCTGACATCAAGATGAACAAGATTCACATTTACAGAATAAAATTCAGTTCTTCATTTCATCTCTTTGTTTTACCCACATCTCTTTTTCATTACGTCCATCTTTCATTCCTATTGAAACCCTAACCCTATCTTATTTTTCAGTGTCTAACTTCATGTCTTCTCGTTTGCGTCTCTTATTTCTTGTGTTTCTTGCCTTTCTATAATCTCCCCGAGTCCCTTTATAACACGGAGGACAGTAGAAACACTGCTCATGTCATTAGTGTCTGAATTAAAGGATTTCACTTGTGACTGGTGGTGAATTGTTTTTCAGCATGATGCTAAATTGCCATAGAAACTAATGAAACAACTTCACAGGGAGCAGCTGATGTTTCCCAGTCTCATTCACTCAGTCATTCTGCAGTTATTGTTCGTGAGGGAAATTTGGTTTGCAGACTGGAGTTGAGCCACACACTGAAAACACATGGCAGCTAATTGCACATTTTATCATAAATGGTGGTAAATAGCAGACAAGGAGTGTAGAGCAATAACATGTGCAAAGCTACATGCACAAATGGAGGGAAATCATTTTCAGAGGGAATTTAAAAAGGTTTTTGTTTTTGTCTGAACGAGGATGTTTTCTGTGGTCTGAGACAAACTATGAGTTGTTATGTGTAGTTGTGAAAGTCTAACTGACCTTTGACCTCCGTTTAACCACAAACACTGAAGTAGGAGGCTGACAGATGGAACTGATGAAAGAGCTGATGGCTGAACTGAAATGCAGTTTCCCTCCAGATGTTTTCAGAAATATGAACACGAGTAAATAACACGTGTAAATAGAACATGTAGCTAAATGAAACCAGTTAAATTAGCTTGTTTTGCTCTTACACATGCTGAATGAAAGAAAAACTACTGATGACTGTCTTCATGTCCTCAAATCTGTCAGCTGGAGACAGACAGCAGCTCCCCACAACCCCAAACTGACAGACAGACAGACAGACAGACAGACAGACAGACAGACAGACAGACAGACAGACAGACAGACAGACAGACAGACAGACAGACAGACAGACAGACAGACAGACAGACAGACAGACAGACAAGGACTTGAATATCTGTGGGGCCAAAATGAACAGCTCAGTCTGGACCACATGTTAATGTTCACTCACAAAGATCTTGCTTCAAAGATCTTTTCATCATCCATCCATCCATCCATCCATCCATCATCCATCATCCATCCATCCATCCATCCATCCATCCATCCATCCATCCATCCATCATCCATCCATCATCCATCCATCCATCCATCCATCCATCCATCCATCCATCCATCCATCCATCCATCCAACCATCCATCCATCCATCCATCCATCCTCCATCCATCCATCCATCCATCATCCATCCATCCATCCATCCATCCATCATCCATCCATCATCCATCCATCCATCCATCCATCCATCCATCATCCATCCATCCATCCATCCATCCATCCATCCATCCATCCATCATCCATCCATCCATCCATCCATCCATCCATCCATCCATCCATCCATCCATCCATCCATCCATCCATCCATCCATCCATCCATCCATCCATCCATCCATCCATCCATCCATCCATTCCATCATCCATCCATCCATCCATCCATCCATCATCCATCCATCCATCCATCCATCCATCCCCCATCCATCCATCCATCCATCCATCCATCCATCCTCCCTCCATCCATCCATCCATCCATCCATCATCCATCCATCCATCCATCCATCCATCATCCATCCATCCATCCATCCATCCATCATCCATCCATCATCCATCCATCCATCCATCCACCATCCATCCATCCATCCATCCATCCATCCATCCACCCCCCATCCATCCATCCATCCATCCATCCATCCTTCCTCCATCCCTCCATCATCCATCCATCCATCCATCCATCATCCATCCATCCATCCATCCATCCATCCATCCATCATCCATCCATCATCCATCCATCCATCCATCCATCCATCCATCCATCCATCCATCCATCCATCCATCCATCATCCATCCATCCATCCATCCATCCATCCATCCATCCATCCATCCATCATCCATCATCCATCATCCATCCATCCATCCATCCATCCATCATCCATCCATCATCCATCCATCCATCCATCCATCCATCCATCCATCCATCCATCCATCATCCATCCCTCCATCCATCCATCCATCCATCCATCCATCCATCCTTCATCCATCCATCCATCCTTCATCCATCCATCCATCCATCCATCCATCCATCCATCCATCCATCCATCATCCATCCATCCATCCATCCATCCATCCATCCATCATCCATCCATCCATCCATCCATCCATCCATCCATCCATCCATCCATCCATCCATCCATCCATCATCCATCCATGGAGCGGGGGACACTCTTGGCAGGTTGACAAAACTAAATTGTGAACGTGATTGTATAAATTATATCATAGTATCTGATAATACATAAAGCAGTTTAAAGTAATTAAATTTTTAAAGCTATATTGTTTATTTTGTTTTTAGCTCAGCAGCTCTGAAACCAGATTTAACAGCATGTCAAAGAAATTTCACAGCTGAAGGATTATGTGGTAAAAACAGGAGGATTTATAAAAATGCTAATTCTGTTGTGACTGCTGGTAACAGTTTATCCTTGATGACTGTGTCCCAGTAGGATTTCATCCCAATGTTGTTATAACAGCTGGAGAGGAAAAAGTCATGAAAATTTAGTCCAAACAGCCCCACAGTGGAACCCTGGTGTAGGTTTAACACGCAGAAACAAATAAACAGATAAACAACACTGATAAACAGCTCTGAAGCCCGTGGCGTGCAGTCTG
Source organism: Pachypanchax playfairii (assembly GCA_006937955.1). NCBI lineage: Eukaryota > Metazoa > Chordata > Actinopteri > Cyprinodontiformes > Aplocheilidae > Pachypanchax > Pachypanchax playfairii. The sequence goes on along the minus strand of SSNP01000114.1, from coordinate 573,784 downwards.
AAGGGGACCCATAACCTTGGATGAGGGGAATATGAAGCGTGTGTGTGTGTGTGTGTGTGTGTGTGTGTGTGTGTGTGTGTGTGTGTGTGTGTGTGTGTGTGTGTGTGTGTGTGGTAATGAGTGAGTGGGTGGGTGGGTGCAGGAAAGGAAGTGGCTCAGAAGGTAGAAGTAACAAAAGAACAACAGAAATCAACAGATGAGAGAAAGTAAAGAGGCAAAAGAAGATGGAATGTTAGAAGAGGAAGAGGAGATGAAGATGAAGACTGATATTAAATGTGAAGGAAGGAACGAGGGAGTTAGAGAACAATAAACAGGTGAGGAAAACTTGGTGACCTGCTGAGATACTCTGACATGAGGACCAGATGAATGCATGAAGTCAGTGCAGGAATCCTGCAAATAGTCTGTGATGATTATCAAGTACGTCAATTTATCCTGTTTAGTTTGGTACTGACATTTAAATGGGCTTTAATATTTCAATTCAATTCAAAAATACTTAATCTCAAAGGGAAATTAAATTTAATGTATATATACAGTACAGACCAAAAGTTTGGACACACCTTCTCATTTAAAGAGAATGAGAAGGATACATTTAATTTCCCTTTGAGATTAAGTATTTGGAAAGAGAAACAGTTAAATTTAATGGCAGCAGCAATAATAATCAATACAAACATGGAGAGTAAAGACAGAAGACATGTGGACAGTCTGTCCTCCAGGACTGTCAGGTTAGTTTTATTTTTGTGTTTCTGTCATTTAATAATGAATGAAAGCAGCATTTGTCAGCGTGTTAATAATCAGCGCCTGCAGCATCTCTCTTCCTCTCCTTCACCATCTGATTCACTTGTTCATTCTTCCCCCAGGTGTCTCCACCTGAACACCTTGAATCAACCAGAAAAACACAACATGTCTGTTCCTGCTGCATGTTTCTTTCACTTCACTCCTTTTCTCTCCTCACTATCGCTTTCTCTCTGTTCACTTGTTTCTTCTTGCCCCTGGTTTCACAGTGAGCGTCACTTGAGGAAGGAGAGTAATAGAGTCTTTTACAGCTGGTTAGTTGGTTATGTGGTGCAGGTAGGTTAGTTAGTTGTATGTCAGATGTATGAGCAGCTCTGACTTTAGTATAGTTAGTTATGTTTGTGTTGGATCAGTCAGGAGGCTTAACATCAGAACAACATGACTATTAAAATGCTGGTAAGTCTCTCTGTCACATTTATTATTATAACATGTCTTAAAGCCTGAAATCTGTTTTTTATTTTGGAACTGATCAGCTGTGTCTGTCAGATGAAGCATGCATGCTTTTATTTTTACACGTAACCGTCTCGTGTGAAGCATAAACTGAAAGTCTTGTTGATTATTTGAATGTAAATGAAGCCTACAGCGCCCCTAGTGGCCGCAGTGTTAAAGGCAGCTTCTGTTTTGATCATTGACCTTTAGTAGTTTTTTTTGGGGGGGTGGTTAGAAACTGATGCTGTGATATTTAAACCCCCAAAAAGAGTATATATACATTTCACAAAAAACACACAGGTGAACTGCCTCATTAGTTTTCCTGCTTTTTAAAGAATGTGTTTAATGAAACCAACATGAAACAGTTTGTTTTGTGTCTCTGACTCAACTGTGGACGTTAGTTACAAACTTCCAGCTTGTTGAATTTACATGATATTTGGTAAAACTGTGTTTCTAGTTAAAACAGCTCAGAAAAGGTTGTGACCAGTCTTGCAGCCCCCAAAGCTGCAGCCACATTTCAGATTCATTGTATTTAACAGAGAGTTGTACTTCAGTCAACACCAACTACTGAAAATAAACGATCAATTGTCATTAAATACAGAGAGGTGGGAGTGTGATGGTCAGGATTTGGACGAGTTAAAAGGTGCTGGAGGGATGATTTTTAAACATGCACCACAAATATCTGAACTCAAGAGTGTCTGACGAGCATCTTGATGTCTGACATTCTGTTTGAAAGAGAAATGAACAACAACAAAATAAAAAAACTATGAAGAATGATAGAAATCTTCAGCTCTGGTCTCTAACATGCCGGGGAGACCTGAGAGTATCCGGTAAAACCGTTTTTAGTTGTGTTGTTTAATATATTTCAACTGTAGGGACTCTAGTTCTTCAAACACTCATTAATAATAGAAACTAGTTACTTTGGACTTCTTTTCTGGTTGTATTGACTCTTGTGTTTGTGTTGTGTTTGAGTGTGCGTACGCGTAGGCGTGCTGGCTTCCTGCTATGAAGAAACTTTCTTCCGATGGAGACAAACTGAAACGTTTCAGATCTGTACTGATGTGGAAACACTGCGATGCAATCACACACACACACTTTAGTTTTTGCTTCATCATAGTTCAGACACACGGATGGTAGAAACTCTGCTTCCTCATGGTGTCAGAAGTTTCACTGACTTCCATCTGATTCTGCTGCTGTCAGAAGCAGCGCCAGGACGGTTATTCAGTTCTTCTCATAAAGTTTAACTCAAAAGTGCAAATTACAGCAGGTGGAAACTCGAGGGACAGAGAGGTGAGTGTAATCAGTTTTATCGCTTTAATAAAAGAAGCTACTCGCTTCTCGACATGTGGGAGTTTTGTGTTTTACAACTTCTCTAATTTTATAGCCAGATGTTAAATTTAAAGAGACACGACACTCAGAGCAGGTTGTTGTTCACGTTAAGATAATGTTCATTTATCAGGTAAATAACGTCTCAGTAACAGACAAGTAACTGTTTGATATTAAATATGTAATAATTAGTTATAACATGTCACAGTAATGTCACAGTAATTACCAGTTAATTACTCGAGTACATCAGAATGAAACCTTTGGTTCCGTCAGTGGTTTAAAAATCACGGGTCAGAAATTTAAAGATAATATGGTAAAAACTTTTTGTTATAATATTATAATATTTTAGTGACAATACAGAAATAAATTAGTATAAAATATTGATGTTGGTGCTACAGTTTGTTTAGAAAACAAGATACAAGTTTGATGTGATAATAATCTAATTATAAAGAGGTAATATCAGATGATACAGATGTAAAAACTGGACCCGCTCAGTGTCTCAGACCGTTTGTAGAACCACAGAACACGAGAAAA
>SSNP01000114.1:550703-565703 GCA_006937955.1 Pachypanchax playfairii | reverse complement strand
CCAAATCAATCTAAATCAGTTTGAATCCAGTAAAAATGTCAAATGAAAGAAGTTTTTTCTAACTGCAGGTTATTATGATGAAAACAGTTTAATCAGAATCTGAAGGAAGAAATTAAAAATCCCTTTTCAAATTTGTTTATTTATTAAACTTTTATTTTTTAAGATCAGCTCTTCTGTTCCTGTTATATGAACATGTGTGTTTTTCAGTGTTTGTATCTGTAGATAGTTATAAAAACACTCTTAGTAATAATAATGTTTCATTTAAAGGCGCCTTTCAGAGACCTCGAGGTCACTTTACAATAAAAACAAAGTAAGAAAACAACATAAAACACAATAAAGGCTTAAAGTTAACATATAAAATACCAAGCTACAACAGAGGGAGGCTGCACGGTGGAGCAGTGGGTAGCGCTGCTGCCTTGCAGGGTTCAGGACCTTTCTGCATGGAGTTCTCCACATGCATGGAAAAGCAGGAGATGACTGTCTGAACCTGAACCCACATAGAACTGAACCCACGTAGAACTGAACCCACATAGAACTTTCAAGCCTGAAATACAAACAATGATTGATCTTCTTTCTGGTCATCAGCATTAGGTCTATAATTCACATAAAAATGTAAATGTTACATTTCAAAATGTTTCGTGTTTATTTTTGGTTATTTCTTCACAAACTCTAGAATTAAATTTGTGAATGTTATTTAAAAGGATCCTCAGATGTTAGAAAGATATTTAAACAAAGATTTGGGTTTTTAATAAAGACATAATGTAGATTGGACACAGAATCAATAAAGATTTAAGACAAATAACAGAATAACAAAACAACACGTTCATGTGTGTAACTCTATAAGCTCTGCTGTCCATGAGAATCAGTTTTCAGTTACTTTCTGTGGTTTGAATTTATTAAACATGAGATTGAGCTGAAACAACAACTAGAAGTCCAAACACGTATCCTGGTGGTGCACCGGATGAAAGAAAGGCTAAGTAGTACCAAACATGCCACATGCAGATTGAACTGGCAGAAAGATTTGGACTCTTAAACAAATGTGTTAAGAAATTTGTAAAACTGGGTTCAATGTGTGCAAAACTTCTTAAATGACAACCAGAAGAATATAAAATACTTCCACGTGCACGTTTTACAGTCACAGAAATGATCGCGGCAAGGCTAAATTTAAAAATGATCAGAAAGTGTGCCGTGCTGGTGAGATCATGGGTGTGATTGTACAATGTTTGTCTTGTTTCAGGTTGAATGTGTTCAGTCACAGTGAAGAAAACATGTTTTCATTCTGGGTTTTAATAAAAAGAAAACAAGCTGGCGGTGTGAAGGTGACGACACTATCACTCAGTGTGGTTGGCTTTTCCTCTGACTGTTTCAATATGTGTGTGTGTGTGTGGGGGGGGGGGGGGGGGCAGTTAGCAAAGAGATAATGAAGTATCAGATTGTCATACTGAGAGTCAAACAACCAGGAAGACCACAGGAAGTGAAGAAGGAAGTGACTTATCCCTGACTAACACCCTCCTCTGCTGCTGCCCACACAGTCCTCACACCTCCGCAGTGTGTGTGTGTGTGTGTGTGTGTGTGTGTGTGTGTGTGTGTGTGTGAGGCTCCGTGTCTTGGTTCACCTGTGCTGATAAACGCAGGTGTTCACTTGACTGACGCTCTGTGGTGGATTTTGATGAACAGAACAGTCTTTACCATTAACTTCCTGTTTAGGTAGTTGGAGGATGTGTTGTGGTTTCAGAATCTGAGTAAAGGAGAGACACACAAACATGAAGATTGTGGTTGCGGAGACGCCAGTCCACCATGTCCAGGGATTAAATACATGCAACAGCTTATTGAGGTCACATGGTTCAGAGCTGCTGCAATCCAGAGATACTCACATGATTTTATTATAAAAATGGTTGTTTTTTATAAGTAAATATTATCTCCTGCAGATTGAAAGTAGAAACCTGACCTGACACCTGGAAGGGTTTGAGTCTCTGTTTCACCTGCTCAGTTCTGTTTCATCACTGAAGGTCAGCAGGTTCATGCAACACACTGATCAGTGCAGCTCTTCTCAAACACGTATAACTTGTTCCAGTAAAATCCTGTTTTTATTTTTACCCAGACTTTAAGTTTTTATAGACATTAAAAACAATAAAAAGGTTTTTTTTTATAATAAATTGTGGGTTTTCACACGACTTCCTCTGTTCAAATACTAAAAGAACTCGGCAGGTAAAATCTTTTATCTGCTGTTCTTGAAATATAAATAGATCAGAAACTGCTGGAGGACAGATGTGAACTCATTTATTTTAGACATTGCTTTCAGTTGCAAAACAAATGTACAAGAGCTTGCTGAGTAATTAGTTCAGCAGTTACATCAAATCTAAAGAACAGGAAAATAGATGTTTTTCTCTGATGTTTGTTGTAACTTGTGTTTGCAGCTTCTGATTGCGGTCGTGTTGATTTTTCGGCTCTCTGAATCTTCCTGTTTGACAGCAGATGATTATTGATAGATGTGTGTGAGCTGTAATTATATCTTTATCAAACAGGGCTACCAGGGAGCTCCGAGGGCCTACATCGCCACCCAGGGGCCGATGCTGCACACCGTCGGGGACTTCTGGGACATGGTGTGGCAGGAGAGGAGCAGCATCATCGTCATGGTAACCAAACTGAGAGAGAACAATGAGGTGAGGAGGAACAACTCCTGTTTTACCTTCCCACTGAAGTTCCACTTGAAATGTTTTCATTTTAGTTTTTGTTAAATGAGTGCAGGACGCTGCTGTGAGGAATCGACATATTTTATCTTCTAAAATCTGTGTGTTTGCTTTAGAAATGTGAGCCATACTGGCCACAGCTGAGGGACAAGACGAAGGAGGTGAAGGAGGATGAGGATCGGGAGGATGATGGGAAGGGCCAGAGAGAGAGAGATGAAGATAAAAGAGGGGCGGGTCGATTTGGTAGATTTCTGATCCGAGTGAAGGACAGCTGGGAGAAAAACGGCTTCACCATCACTGATTTAGAGATTCAAGTGAGTCACTGTTTATCTGTTTGTTAAGGATTTTAACACATTTTAAAAAAGGCTCAATAATATGTCCCACTGACGTATTGAGACTTTTAATGAAACCTCTGTGAGCTTTGATAAGGTCAGTAATCTTCTGGGTTTGTCCCAGAAGCTTCTGTATTCAGACGTCTTCTGAAACCCAAGTGTCTCAAACATAAAGACCTTTTATAAGTTTCTGTTGGATTTGTTTGGTTGTAAAAAAGGCCAGGAGCTTATTCTCATCTGTAAAGACTCGGTCCACCTTGGACTGGACCGGAGAACTACACGGTCAGGAATCAGCCTGAAGGAATGAAGCTCCTCCCCCTTTTCTTTTCTACAGCTGAATGTTTTTGGCTTTGAAGTTCTTCAGGTTGTGTCGGGTTTCATTCCTGGAGTTCATCCCCTCTGTTTTGTTTTATTTTGTAAGAATTCAGTTTCCTGTTTTCTGTCACGTTTCTAGTTGCTACTTTGTTTTTCTGTTTTGTGTCTTTGTCCCTAAATGTCTTCATTTATTTGGTCTCTGCATCACTTTGTCATCACCTGTTGGCCGTCACATACCTGTGCAGGTAATCCCTCCTCATTTTTTACATGAGATTCTTTGTGTTTCAGCTGCACTCAGAACATCGTCATGTTAGACACTACTGGTTCAGCTCCTGGCCTGACCATCACATCCCAGAATGCATTGCTTCTCTGTTGAGGCTGGTGGAAGAGGTGGAGATGTACAGGAAGTCCCTTGAATCACCCACCAGCTCTGAGCCAATCACAGCCCCGGTTCCTGGTCCAGGACCGGTCATCGTCCACTGCAGGTTGGTGCTTCATCTGTTAATGCAACAGAAAGAAGGACAGATGTGAGCTGAAAAACATCTGGATGAAACTATGATGTAATAAATAATCTAATTAAGCTTCTCTGTGTTCATCAAGCTTCAAGCTGGTTCCCATAAATCACATTAGCGTGCCTGAGAACTCTGACGCCCACGCACGTTTTGACTTTCCTCTAACTGAAAGATAAATAACTGTCAGGATCTCCATTTTGTGTCTTGTTGTTGAATAGAAACTTCACATCTGTGTAATTAATCTACATGTTTGATCTCCAAACATCAGAAGAGGTTGTTATAATCACCAGGCAGTAAATACAGTCTGTCAAGACCAGAGCTACTTCCTGTTTGAACATGTGACTGATTGTTTTGATCAGATGACCAACACACAATCATGTGTAGTTGTGAAGAAGTGACTCACAAAGCAAAGGATCAGCTGATGTATGAAAACACAGACTTAAGGATTTTATGGACCCAACGCTGTAGGTTAATGGATCAGCTGAACCTGAAGTTCTCGTCTCGGTGGGCTACAACATTCATTTAAACTAGTTTCAGCTCACATAATGCAGGTTTTGGAAGTTTCTAAAAGTAAAGTATAAAAGCTTTTCTGTCTCTCTCTCCTCAGTGCAGGTATCGGGAGGACCGGTTGTTTTATAGCCAGCAGCATCGGCTGTCAACAGTTCCGAGAAACTGCTCAGGTTGACGTTCTGGAGACGGTTTGTCAGCTTCGACTCGACAGGTGCAGGTTTTTCTTCATTCTTTTTCATTCTCTGTTTTCCTGTCTGAGCTGCGGGGGAATGCTGAACCTCCTCTGGTCTGTGCAGGGGTGGGATGATCCAGACCACAGAGCAGTACCAGTTCCTGTACTCCACACTGGCCCAATACAGCCAGCTGCTGCAGCACAGTCAGGTAACCAAACAGGTTCTGAACCAGATGCTGAACCAGGTCTTCCTCACACTACTGAAGCTGGTCTGAGGCAGTATTAGTTCAGTTTGAAATTCTCAGAGAGCAGCTACTCAGACAGCCTCTTTATGAGGATTATCTTCAGATGTGGATTAGTTGATGTTCATTCAGGATTTGATTCAGGTGAAGAACTGGAACAGAATCCAAACACACCATTAAATGTTTTTGTTAAACTTGGTGAGATTTTGTATAAATGTTCCATTTTTTAGCTTGACATCCAAACAAGTACAGTGCTAACATGTTGGGATTGAGATTAGCTAACTAACCTGAACTAATCCTAAACCTCAGAAATCTATTGATCTAAATGTATCAGGTGTATCGGAAGTTTGATGTCTGTAGAAAAAACTTCAAACACAAACCCTAAAAGTAGTTTCATTGTTTTCTCTCCATCAGAACCAGAATCAGGTCGAACCTTCTACAGAATCGCAGGACCAGCAGCAGCTGCAGGACCAGGTCAACTTACAGCTGGAGAAACTGCAGCTACAAAACAGAACCAACTAACATGATCAAGAACCTGGAAAACCAGCAAGAAGGAGAAGAACCAGAACAGGGAACGTGGAGAACCAACTTGATAAACTCCAGCTGGGAAAACTGATGCTCTAATAGACCAAGAACTGATGGAACCAACAGAATCTTTAACGGTTTGGTTTAAAGGCTGGACTCGAATGCACAGGCAGGAGGCAGAAGGTGTTTAAAAGGGTTTTTGATGGTGACGTAAACATGAAGCAGATAACCAGATGATGACAAAAACATCTGCAGCAAGACAAAGAGGAGAAGTTTAAAAACAGTCCAAGTTAATCCAAAAACAGTCAGGAAAAAATCTAAATGACAAAACTTAATGTTCAGAATTAGACGTGAATCTGATCTTTTATGATCATGAACAAAAACACACACTAGGAAGACTTACAGACGCATCGATGTAACGGGCAGAAAGTAAAACAAGGCAGAGACCAGAAAAATCCAATAACGCTTAATTCTGCCAGAAGTAGAAGGAGACATGGTCCAAGACTGGTGAGAGGTTCAGTACTCTCCACGGTCAGGAACCAAAACATGAACAATGATGCTGTGGTAGTGAAGATGACAGTGAAGCAGAAACGAGTGTAATCTGGAACATGTCAGAAAACAGAACATCAGATCAGAGAACCAGAAAAAGCAAAATTATTCTTCAATGAGGGTTTTTATAATTCTAGGCCTTCGTGAACCCTGAAGGTCAATGAGACGTTGCAGTAAGTCAGTGTTTCTTCAGAGAGTCATTCTAAAGGGTTCTAGATGTGGAAGGATCTCCTGTAGGAGGTTCTAGCTGTGGACGGGAAGGATCTCCTGTAGAGGGTTCTAGCTGTAGACAGGAAGGATCTCCTGTAGAGGGTTCTAGCTGTAGACAGGAAGGATCTCCTGTAGAGGGTTCTAGCTGTGGACAGGAAGGATCTCCTGTAGAGGGTTCTAGTCTAGACAGGAAGGTTCTCCTGTAGAGGGTTCTAGCTGTAGACATGAAGGATCTCCTGTAGAGGGTTCTAGCTGTGGACGGGAAGGATCTCCTGTAGAGGGTTCTAGCTGTGGACATGAAGGATCTCCTGTAGAGGGTTCTAGATGTGGACAGGAAGGATCTCCTGTAGAGGGTTCTAGATGTGGACAGGAAGGATCTCCTGTAGAGGGTTCTAGCTGTAGACAGGAAGGATCTCCTGTAGAGGGTTCTAGCTGTGGACAGGAAGGATCTCCTGTAGAGGGTTCTAGCTGTGGACGGGAAGGATCTCCTGTAGAGGGTTCTAGCTGTGGACGGGAAGGATCTCCTGTAGAGGGTTCTAGATGTAGACAGGAAGGATCTCCTGTAGAGGGTTCTAGCTGTAGACAGGAAGGATCTCCTGTAGAGGGTTCTAGCTGTGGACGGGAAGGATCTCCTGTAGAGGGTTCTAGCTGTAGACAGGAAGGTTCTCCTGTAGAGGGTTCTAGCTGTAGACAGGAAGGTTCTCCTGTAGAGGGTTCTAGCTCTAGACAGGAAGGTTCTCCTGTAGAGGGTTCTAGCTGTGGACAGGAAGGATCTCCTGTAGAGGGTTCTAGCTGTAGACAGGAAGGTTCTCCTGTAGAGGGTTCTAGCTGTAGACAGGAAGGTTCTCCTGTAGTGGTCTGTGTTGGATCTGTTGTTGAGTTACTGTGTTCTGAAGAGGATGATGAGGATTTTCCATCATGTTCTTCATCCTTCTTTGGACCATCAACACAAGAGGATCCAGATCAGTCCCCAGATCAGAACCAGATCAGAACCAGAACAGAACCAGAACAGAACTAGCCTTCTTTATCAGTTTGTTCAGCCTCTTTACGTCACCTACTCTGATGCGTTGAAGGAAATAATTCTCTGTTAAACTTCTTTGTATTTTTTTATGTTTTTGTTTTAAGATTTTATACATTTTGTTGGAAGTAAAATACATCTAATTAAAATTAAGCTTTCTGAATGCCACAGGAAGTTTCAAATTGACAAATTAAAGAGCAGTTTGCTTCAGGCAGACCCCTGTCCTTTTCATTTACAGACACACAGAAATACATTTGTTCAAAAAGTTTGTGACATGCAGTTTATGAGTATACATCATCATCTTCAGATAATGTTTGATCGGAACTGTAAGGTGAAAGTATGTATGTGAACAGCAGAGGTCAGTATTTCAGAAACATAGAAATATTTCTTTTTTTAATCTCCTCTTTTCCCTTCTCTCTTCTGCATTCTTTATCGACTCCACCCAAACCGGAAACAGCTCAGATGATAGTTAAAGACAAAAACAAGAAAATAAAAAATGATGCACGTTTAATAGCGATTTTCTATTATTTCTGGTATTACAATATTGTAATCATACTTACATAATCATTAAACTGATTTGTTTATATTTTGACAGATTTTCTATATTTATTTTTATTTTGAAAGGCCTGACCGGATGTTGATTTGTGTATTATTTCTTTTTTGACCGCGACAGCAGGAAAAAGCGCAGCTAGTAAACACCTGAGAAAATCCTCCGAGCGGACAGCAGAGCTGTAAAACCCAGAACTAAGACATTCCTTCTGGTCCTGTGAGGCCGTCGGAGGTTCTGGTTCTTCCTGGAACCGTCTGTGCTCGTTACACTGACTGTCAGCCGGAAGAAAGACCGGACCGTTGGGGCGTTAGCCAGCTAGCCGTGTTAGCAGCAGTTAATATTAGGACGGTGGAGATGATAGCGCTCATCAACAAACTGCTGGACTGGTTCAAGGCGCTCTTCTGGAAGGAGGAAATGGAGCTAACCCTGGTGGGGCTGCAGTACTCCGGGAAAACCACCTTCGTGAACGTGATAGCGGTAAGTTTGGGGTTAATGCGTCCATTGTTACCCCGCGGTGATGACGTCAGGTAGTCTGAAGAAGGCGAATGTACAGGTTCTGCAGAGATTCGGTCCAACTTCCCGGTATCAACCTTGATCAGATGTATTGATTAATTGATCAGCATCACTGTAACAGCCTGAGTTCTGTCTGGAGCATACAGGTGTGTGTTAACAGGAGGCCAAGAAGGAAAGAGACCTGCACTTGTTTCCGATCAGTATGTGAAGCGTTATAGATCATTTTCAAACTATTTAAACTTTATGGTCATACATTAGAGGATGAACCTCTTCGGTTCCAGGTCTTTGCTGAATTTTTATTTCTTAAAATTATTTTTCAGAATCTGATTTCAGATTCCAAGTCTAAATAATCCCAAGGATTTCAGCTCTTTGGGATCATCTTGTTGGAGCAAAAATCTTTTAAATTTCTGTCAAATCTTTGTTCTTGTGATGGTCCACAAAGATCAAAACTGAGAGTAAAGAAAACCTCTACTGCTTAAGACTAGTTAGAAGACTGGAAGTTAAATCTAAAGAAACAAGAACCGGATCAGGAAGCGTGTGCTGTGCACTGAGTGGGTCACGTGGGGTCACGTGGACTCTTGTTAAATCAACACATTGTTTTCTCTAAATGATCAGAAGCTCTAGTTGTGTTTACTGTGTGAAAACTGAAGGTGACATCTGATGAAGAAGCAGACCGAACTCACTGAAGGTCAGTCAGTTTAATCTGTGTGTGTGTGTGTTTCAGTCCGGCCAGTTCAGTGAAGACATGATTCCTACAGTTGGATTCAACATGAGGAAGATCACTAAGGGCAACGTCACCATCAAGGTTGGTAGTTTCATTTCTTCATACTCCTCTTCCTGTCCTGCTGTCAGGTAAAAAAGATCTGAAACAAGTCACACTCTGTGTTTTACTCCCGTATCTGAGACGGTGTGTTGTTTCTGTCTGTGTGTCTCCAGCTGTGGGACATTGGTGGACAGCCTCGCTTCAGGAGCATGTGGGAACGTTACTGTCGAGGAGTCAGCGCCATCGTGTGAGTCTCCTAAACCACCTCTTATCAGACTGCTGAGTCCTTCACAGATACACTGCTTCTTTACTGGAGGCCCAGGTTCTACTTTAAAAGAGTTGATATGGGAATAAATAATCCTGGTGGAACCTGATGAAACATTCAGTCCCAAGGTGGAGCCTAAAAAAGACACGCAGGTGGTTCTGAAGGAAAACATCTCATGTAAAATAGTAAAAGAATGGCAGTAAAAGATGTTAAACTTCAACAATAATTCATCAAAATGTAATAAATGTTGTTAATTAAAAGATATTTAACTGCATAAAGTCTTAAAATAAATTAATCAAACTTTATTTTGAGGATGCAAATTAGTGAATCTTCTCTGACGGAGCAGGAACTGAAGAGTTTCAAATGAAAATCTAAAAAAACAGTCATTTGAGTTGTTTGTTGTGTTTTTGCTTGTTGTTGTCGTGGTATTGTTGTTGTTTACTGGTGGTTTGTATTCTGCACGTCAAGCCGAGACGCCGTTAGATGATGATCTTGTGGATTATTTTTTCTGCTGCAGCTACATGGTGGACGCAGCAGATCCAGAGAAGATCGAAGCCTCTAAGAACGAACTCCACAACCTGCTGGATAAACCACAGCTGCAGGGAATTCCTGTAAGAACAAAAACCCAACAGAACCAAACACACTGAAACAGTCAGAACTACATGGTGCTAAACTGACCCGTAACATTCCACCAGAGGGAGTTCAGAGAGGATGAATGTGAGAGAAAAATGAGCCAGTGGAGCTGAACAGTCGGTCAGAGTCCAACTGCATATTGATCAGAACCATCAAGCAGCACCAAGGAAAACACACGAGTTTCTAACACAATCCTGTTTGTTTGCAAACAAACAAAACAACTTTTAGTTTGACCAACCTGTCACTGGAAATGAAAGTTTCTTCAGGAAGTTTCTGGTTTTATTATTCAGGAGCAGAAAGAAGAAGAAAAACTCAATTCTGTTTGTTTCTTCAGCTGATGTTTAAACTCTGTGTCCTCAGGTTCTGGTTCTGGGGAATAAGAGGGACCTACCAGGAGCTCTGGATGAGAAGGAGCTCATAGAAAGGATGTAAGTCCATATCAACACACCAACCCGCACTTTGCAAGAGCTCGTGCATGTGTGTGCGTGCGTGTGTATGTTTGCGTGTGTGCGTGCGCACAGTTTTTACTTAAATCAGCGTCAGATGGTTTTAATTTTAATTTTTTCTTCAGGAATCTGTCAGCCATCCAGGACCGAGAGATCTGCTGTTACTCCATCTCCTGCAAGGAGAAAGACAACATCGGTATGTCTCATATACACACACGCACGCGCGCGCACACACACATATATACACACACGCACGCGCGCACACACAAAACTGGTGATATGAGGAAGAGTTGGAGGGAAACGAGATCAATACATCCGATGGGTTTATCCTCAGTTTGATTGCGACACGTTACAGTGTTGTTGTTTATTTCAGACTGATGTTTACAGATCTACAGTGGGGCAAAAAAGTATTTAGTCAGCCACCAATTGTGTAAGTTCTCCCACTTAAAAAGATCAGAGAGGCCTGTAATTTTCATCATAGGTATACCTCAACTATGAGAGACAAAATGAGGAAAAAAAATCCAGAAAATCACATTGTCTGATTTTTAAAGAATTTATTTGCAAATTATGGTGGAAAATAAGTATTTGGTCACCTACAAACAAGTAAGATTTCTGGCTTTCACAGACCTGTAACTTCTTTAAGAGGCTCCTCGGTCCTCCACTCGTTACCTGTATTAATGGCACCTGTGTGAACTCGTTATCAGTATAAAAGACACCTGTCCACAACCTCAAACAGTCACGCTCCAAACTCCACTATGGCCAAGACCAAAGAGCTGTCAAAGGACACCAGAAACAAAATTGTAGACCTTCACCAGGCTGGGAAGACTGAATCTGCAATAGGTAAGCAGCTTGGTGTGAAGAAATCAACTGTGGGAGCAATTATTAGAAAATGGAAGACATACAAGACCACTGATAATCTCCCTCGATCTGGGGCTCCACGCAAGATCTCACCCCGTGGGGTCAAAATGATCACAAGAACGGTGAGCAAAAATCCCAGAACCACACGGAGGGACCTAGTGAATGACCTGCAGAGAGCTGGGACCAAAGTAACAAAGGCTACCATCAGTAACACACTACGCCGCCAGGGACTCAAATCCTGCAGTGCCAGACGTGTCCCCCTGCTGAAGCCAGGACACGTCCAGGCCCGTCTGCGGTTTGCTAGAGAGCATTTGGATGATCCAGAAGAGGATTGGGAGAACATCATATGGTCAGATGAAACCAAAATAGAACTTTTTGGTAGAAACTCAACTTGTCGTGTTTGGAGGGGAAAGAATGCTGAGTTGGATCCAAAGAACACCATACCTACTGTAAAGCATGGGGGTGGAAACATCATGCTTTGGGGCTGTTTTTCTGCAAGGGGACCAGGACGACTGATCCGTGTAAAGGAAAGAATGAATGGGGCCATGTATCGTAAGATTTTGAGTGAAAACCTCCTTCCATCAGCAAGGGCATTGAAAATGAGACGTGGCTGGGTCTTTCAGCATGACAATGATCCCAAACACACCGCCCGGGCAACGAAGGAGTGGCTTCGTAAGAAGCATTTCAAGGTCCTGGAGTGGCCTAGCCAGTCTCCAGATCTCAACCCCATAGAAAATCTCTGGAGGGAGTTGAAAGTCCGTGTTGCCCAGCGTCAGCCCCAAAACATCACTGCTCTAGAGGAGATCTGCATGGAGGAATGGGCCAAAATACCAGCAACAGTGTGTGAAAACCTTGTGAAGACTTACAGAAAACGTTTGACCTCTGTCATTGCCAACAAAGGCTATATAACAAAGTATTGAGATTAACTTTTGTTATTGACCAAATACTTATTTTCCACCATAATTTGCAAATAAATTCTTTAAAAATCAGACAATGTGATTTTCTGGATTTTTTTTCCTCATTTTGTCTCTCATAGTTGAGGTATACCTATGATGAAAATTACAGGCCTCTCTGATCTTTTTAAGTGGGAGAACTTACACAATTGGTGGCTGACTAAATACTTTTTTGCCCCACTGTATAATGACACCTTTGTGTTCCTCGCTGAAACCAAACTTTATCTGGACCAGAAGAACAGTTTCCTGTATCACATGATTTATAACAGCTGATCAGAGATTGCTTTTTTCTCCAACAAATTTCTGTCGTCACTCTTCTGATGACACTCCTCTGATGACACTCCTCTGTCTCTGCAGACATCACGCTCCAGTGGTTGATTCAACACTCCAGGACTAAAAGGAGTTCCTGAAAAATGACTCGGCTCGCACAGAACAGGCCAAACCCAACAACCATGACCCCACCCCCGTTAACCCTGCCCCTCTCTCATCTCCCCCCATTTAGCGCAGGATGCACTGACATCTCTTTGGTTTGTGTTGGAGCATCACTCCGACGCTCCGGTTGGGTCGAATATGTCAGAAACCCGTTTTCATTTAAATACGTTCAACCTCCAATGATTCATGTTAATGTCTGAAACGTTTCTGTAAAACATCTGTCTGGTTTTCAGATCAGACCTGAGATCAGACCTGAGATCAGACCTGAGATCAGACCTGAGATTAGACGTGAGATCAGACCTGAGATCAGACCTGAGATTAGACGTGAGATCAGACCTGAGATCAGACCTGAGGTCAGACCTGAGATTAGACATGAGATCAGACCTGAGATCAGACCTGAGATTAGACGTGAGATCAGACCTGAGATCAGACCTGAGGTCAGACCTGAGATTAGACGTGAGATCAGACCTGAGGTCAGACCTGAGATTAGACGTGAGATCAGACCTGAGATCAGACCTGAGGTCAGACCTGAGATTAGACGTGAGATCAGACCTGAGATCAGACTTGAGATTAGACGTGAGATCAGACTTGAGACCAGACGTGAGACCAGACGTGAGACCAGACGTAAGGTCAGACGTGAGATCAGACCCGAGATCAGACCCGAGATCAGTAATGAGATCAGACCTGAAATCAGACCTGAGATCAGACCTGAGATTAGATCTGAGATCAGACCTGAGATTAGATCTGAGATCAGACCTGATATCAGACCTGATATCAGACCTGAGATTAGATCTGAGATCAGACCTGAGATTAGATCTGAGATCAGACCCGAGATCAGACCCGAGATCAGACGTGAGATCAGACCCGAGATCAGTAATGAGATCAGACCTGAAATCAGACCTGAAATCAGACCTGAAATCAGACCTGAGATCAGACGTGATGTTTATTCGGATTCCAGTTACATCGTAACTCTGAAAGTTCTTGTTTTCAGAACTGCAGTTCCTGTTGAACCCACATTATGTTTGTGGTGATCTTCATCAAACACCTTGTTGTTTCCGTACAGCCTGTAGTTCACCAGCACCGACACACAACACTAATATCTGCAGCATCAGCAGATGATTTCCACAGATCTGGTGAACTAGTTCAGATAAAGGATCAGAGTTCTGCTGGAAAACCTGTAAGAATAAAACCCACCAGAAGATGTTGAACAGAAAAAATCTAGAGTGTCATCGATCGATAAACTCTAAACATCTACATCAGCTGATCAGTAAACCGGATCAGTGATTGATGGTTCTGTACCTCGTGGTTTGGTTCTTGGTTCTACTCGTCGTGTCGGAGTCGAACTCCGAGGTACAAACATGTTTCGGTGCATCCTGCACGTCCTGCTTTCAGCCATGTTGGATTTCATCATCGTTACAGAGAACTTTATATTTCATCTTCGTCACCTCCGCTAACCACTCGTCAATCAATCACATTGTTTTCCCACAATCCTCTGCTCCCATCCTCGTCTTCCTGCACATCTCTCCATTCTTTGTCCTTCATCTGTTTTCCTACTTTTCTTTTTTAAATTTGGGATGTTTTTCTCTCCTCCCTTGTCGTCTCTCTCTCTCCGGCCGAGCGAGGGATTCAGAACCTTTTTATTGCACTGTTGATTTTGGTTTTGTAAGATATTAATGATGAGAATAATGTTAATAATCTTCTGGTGATCTAACCCGACGTGTCCAGACTTGATGAAGTGGTACTTAAACACAAGAAGAACAAATGTTGTTGTTTCTGTTTATATCTCTGTAATTAGATTTTTATTCACAGCTTGTTTTATATTATTTTTTATTGTTGTTATGATTTATTGAGCTTTTGTCTAACCAGAGTTCAGTGATTTTGCTCCGATCTGCTGATTGGACCAGCGGTGTCATGTGATCTCATCTGCATCGTGTTCAACTAAATGAAGCCTTGTAATCACGTATAAAGATATTAATTTAAAGCCAAATGATGTAAAAGTTTTAATGTTTTTGTTTTCATCTGTTTTCATTATTACAGCACTAAATATGAGCAAAAAATTAAAGTGTCAATAAACTCCGATTCTGTTTTTTTTAAACTCAGCCAATAGAAAAACATCTGCATCCTTATTTTTTAATATGTTTCATAAATATGAATATTTAACGACATAAAAAAATCATACGGTTGAGTTGAAATGTAACTACGGAAACTCTACTGAAAATGTTTAAGTATCATCATGGAGTCTTCTGATTGGCTAAAAGTATAATTAGTCTTTTGGATAAACCTTCCCATCAGAAACTAAGACTGTCGTCATTGTTTACTTCCATATTCACACCAATTTTATTTATTCACTTGATGTTTACCTGTCCGTCCTTCAGTTGGTCCCCTTCATGTCCTGGTCTGGCAGCAGCCAATCAGATCAAACAGCTGTGGTTCTGTACCAACAGAACATCTTAATTCTGCTTCATGCTGTCGGGACTAACGAGGTGTTGATGTGAATCTGTTCTGGTTTCAG
>SSNP01000114.1:518203-538203 GCA_006937955.1 Pachypanchax playfairii | reverse complement strand
ACTCAGATTCTCAATCTACAGTTTATCAGAATAATTCATTCTAAAAACGTTGTTGTGATATTTCAGACACTTTTAACTTGCACTTTACTGTAAACACACTTTCACATGAAACACTTCACAGCGGCTGATGTCAGGGTGAGACACCAACTGTTGGTCACATGGTTGTTGGTTGTTAAATAGTAAAACACTCCAAAGATCCTGATTTCATAGTAACAGATAAAATATTACATCATGTTGAGTATGAAAGGGCTTCATGTTGGTGTAAAAACCCCAATAAGCACCAGATTAATGATTAATATTTCTGTATGAAGTAAACAAACTGGTTTGAATAGTGACATTTACAAACTGTTCCAGTGTTTGTTGGTCCAGTTAGAGACATCGATGTATCTGAGCTCCATTAATAATCCTGTGAGTGTCTCAGTTTTCAGGTCAATCAGAGGACAGATTTATATTCACAGCCTCATGCTGCTTGTTGTTTCCATCAAGAAGAACCTGTAAATCTGGACTTAGTGAGTTCTTGTAACTGTTGAACTGAACTTGTGTTCTAACAGAGTCTCTATATGTTGATCTGATACAAACAGTTTACACACTGTTAGTTACACATGGATTGTTGATGACAGTAATCCTGCTCTGTTACATTGTAACAGAGCAGGATTGTCTATTATCATATGTGTTTGTAAGACCACTAAAGATAAATCTGGTTTCCATAGTTACGCCTAACTTCATCTCCAAGGTCTCAAATTCAGATTCATAAATATTAAACAGCTGTGTTTTTTTGTTTTTTTTGCTGGTTCTAAAAACCAACCAGATGTTCTAATAGTGTTTCTTTGCTAACATAAACATCTGTAATGCTTCACATTCAGAGTTCGACTCTGAACAGTCGGATCGCCCACGCCAGACGGGGGAAAGCCCGAGGAATCCCGGTGCTGAGGTTTGTTTTCTCATGTTGGATTTGGAATGAAAGTCTGGTTCATTCATGTTTTTAAAAAAGGGACAAAGTGAAGCAGAGGAGACGCATGTGAGACAGACGTGTGTCATTCAGCAGATTCCGGTAAACTTTAACCCACGTTGGGACCAAACTCTGAACCTTAAAGCAGCTCCTGAATGAGGGAAACGTTTAAACACTTAGTAGTTTTTATGTTTTCCTTTACCCTCCTTCCTGTGAGCGTTTGACTCTCTGGAGGACAAAAACACATTTTCCATCCTTTACCTTTTAAATCTGGAAATCCCTTTCATGGGTTGCCGTGGTAATGTGAGAAATCAGCCTAAGAAGAGACTTGCATTGATTAGAAACTAGTTGGAGTTTCTAAATTAGCACAACTGTGTCTCTGTGTGGGTGAACTTGGGCCGGTATCCCATGGCAACCGGACAGTAGTGAGGTCATTGATATGCTGAGCAGCCGCTTTGCAGAAAGTAAATCCTTCTCACCGCCTCCGAGAGAATTCCTGAACACCTTTAGGACCGTCTGAATGTACAGAGACTAGATTTATTCTCTAGTCAGTCGACGTAAAACATCAGACTGTAATATGTTTTAGAATCAGCTGTCACAAACCTGGTAAATAAATCCTAAAATACAGAGATGATCTGGTCGAGCTACAGCACACACATGCAGGTATGATGTTTAAAATCAATGACTTTATATGACAGTACGTGTCAGACGTAGTAAAACCTTTCAGCTGTCAGGGTTCGTGTTTCCATCAGGTCATAAATAACAAAACTCAAACCTCAGATAAACAACAACACGTGACATATTTATTCACAAAAAGACCTCATGATTCAGCAGCAAATTTATAAAACCTCATTTATTACACCTTTGAATTTTATGATTTTTTTTAAAACACCAGACTGAAGTTATCAAGTTAAACTAATTAATTAATACATTTAGCAAATTTCCTGTCTACTTTGTGGATGAAACTTCCAGCTGTAGATAATCTGATCGATGGAAATCTGTTGATTCTGGATCTGGTTTTGGCTGCAGAGACCGTGACCCACTCAGGTCTAACACTGAAAATAACAAAGCCACAGTCAACCCTGTCACATAAACATTCTGCTTTTCCTCATATAAACATGTCATTAGTTACACATAATCTATGTTTATTGTTCCAGATGTTTGAGAGTCTGAGTGAGGACATTGTGTTAAAACACATTATTACAATTTAAACTACAGTTTCACTTCCTGTTTATAGAAACCATCTCAGTTCTGAGCTGGCCTGAGTTCAAAATGTCCTTCCTTTGTCTTTCCATCACATCCTTCATCTTCTCCTGCATCTCATCCTTTCATTACTAATTATTAACTTCATTTGGAACCACATGCTTTACTGCAGTGTTTCTGAACCTGAGTTCATGTCAGGAGACATGGTTCTGATCCAACATGTTACCTGCCATTAACTTCTGTTAATTATCCATCAACTGAAATTATATGTGTTAAAGTATAGAAACATCTAAAACACACAGGGCAGCATGACCCGATGACCAGGGTCAGAAAAAACTGTTTCACAGACATACCTTCAACAAAACAAGTAGAAACATTTGTTTCCACAAACAGCATGATTCATGTTGCTGGACTGCCCATGATAATCTGATCTGCTGCATCTGAACTGGACAACATAGATTACAGATAATCTGATCTGCTGCATCTGAACTGGACAACATAGATTACAGATAATCTGATTTGCAGCAGCTGCACTTGAAAACATAGATTACGGATAATCTGATTTACAGCAGCTGCACTTGAAAACATATATTACAGATAATCTGATATGCAGTAGCTGAACAGGACAGCAGAGATGACAGATAATCTGATATGCAGTAGCTGAACTGGAAAGCAGAGATGACAGATAATCTGATATGCAGTAGCTGAACTGGACAGCAGAGATTACAGATAATCTGACCTGCAGTAGCTGAACTGGACAGCAGAGATTACAGATAATCTGATCTGCAGCAGCTGAACAGGACAGCAGAGATGACAGATAATCTGACCTACAGTAGCTGAACTGGAAAACATAGATTACAGATAATCTGACCTGCAGTAGCTGAACTGGAAAACATAGATTACAGATAATCTGACCTGCAGTAGCTGAACTGTACAGCAGATATTACAGATAATCTGATCTGCAGTAGCTGAACTGGACAGCAGAGATTACAGATAATCTGATTTGCAGCAGCTGAACTGGACAGCAGAGATTACAGATAATCTGACCTACAGTAGCTGAACTGGAAAACATAGATTACAGATAATCTGACCTGCAGTAGCTGAACTGGACAGCAGATATTACAGATAATCTGATCTGCAGCAGCTGAACTGGACAGCAGATATTACAGATAATCTGATCTGCAGCAGCTGAACTGGATGACATAGACGACAGAGAAAAGGATGTAAATGTTTTCAGCTTTCAAAAACCTCCATCATAAACTTTCCACAACTGAGTTTTACTAATACGTTTTTTTTACCTCTACTGTTACATAAACATGCTGAGTCATTACTTCAGATCTGTTACACCCAAAACAAACTTCATGATCTGTGTCTGACTCATCAGCTGTTCATCCTCAGAGATTGACACTCTGTCAAGAGTTTTAATGAGTCATCTGGATTTACTGTGTAGATTTCTAGAATTGGTCTTTGTTAAATATTTCAACAAGACAATTTAACATTTGAAGGTTTTAAATGTTTAGATGTTTAACCCAACAGGACCAGATGCCTCCATCAAACCTTGATCATGTTTTATCTTCATTTTAAGTCACATTTAATAAAAATGTTTTTCATAAAATTTAAAATTTGTTAACTCTGAATCACTTGTCTTCATGACCATCCTGATTTCTCATCACGTCTCCTTTTGTTGACTTATTCTGATCATTTCTTGAAAAACAAGCTGTTTTCTTCAAGGGACCATCACAAAGACACGTTTCTAAACATGTCGTCTCTCAGTTCCTGTACTTGAAGTCTTATTGGGTTAAAAACTCAGAACATGAACCAAATGAAACAACAAGCCTTAAATCAAACGTTAGTCTTATTCAGTCAGCAGCAGCAGACCTCCAACATTTTCCTACTTGACTAATTTAGCTTAAGTTTTTTTAAGAAGGAATAATTTTCACAGCTTCGGTCTACAGAGTGCGTCCTGGTTCTTCCTTCTACACGACAGCAGGACGCTGGTGTAAATGAGTCCATTCAGAGTCCTGAAAAACCGGTTCCTGCTGTCAGAACAGATGGTTGTGCAACAACAGCAACTTTCTAATGGATTAAATATTAGTTTCTGTACAGGAAGCTGCAGAGTCCATAAAGAAGCATCGTACAAACAGTAGACCAGGGGTGTCCAACTCCAGGACTCGAGGGTCTATGTCCTGCAGGTTTTAGATGTTTCCCTGATTCAAACCCTCAGCAGGTCCTGAAGCCTGTTAACGACCCGTTCATCTGAATCAGGTGTGTAGAAGCAGGGAAACATGCAGGATAGAGACCCTCCAGACCTGGATCTGGACCCCCTGCAGAAGGTGTGAACAGAAAGAAAAAAGAAGACAAAGTTCAGGAAAGAAGAAAGATCATGTGAGAGAGGAGAAGACTTCTGAGTTAACTCTAAGAGACGACTG
Source organism: Pachypanchax playfairii (assembly GCA_006937955.1). Classification (NCBI taxonomy): domain Eukaryota; kingdom Metazoa; phylum Chordata; class Actinopteri; order Cyprinodontiformes; family Aplocheilidae; genus Pachypanchax; species Pachypanchax playfairii. Next base: position 533,622 of record SSNP01000114.1, on the reverse strand, counting down.
AACAACCAGCACAAGACGGATTCATGGACAGGAAATGGACATGTGGCTCTAGCTGGAGATGGACAAGATGGCAGATGTGTCTTTAGCCTTGTCAAAGAAGATAGATGTCTCATTGGCTGCCTTCAGTTTGACATGGGCGGAGCTTGGTGAGCCTTGAGCTGTGGTTGGCTGACACTCCTGACAACAGCAGCAGCAGCAGTCCATGAAGGCTTGACCAAGAGCCTGAAACACAGACAGACGCTCGTTACTGTTGGACCGTCAACAAGCTGAAACGTCTCAGACTGAAAATGATCAGAAGCTTTTTAACATTTCCACACAGTCCTGTGTCCCAGATCAACAGGTCTCCAGACCTCCTGAAGTTCAGGGTTAGGGTTTTCTTTTACTTTGGAATGATTTTTCTCTCAGCATCAGTTCTTGTATTTTTGTTTTAAGACACTGACCTCTGACCTCTGAAGGTCTCTAAACTGGAAGGATTCATCAGCGTCGTGTCAAGAACTTCTAACAACCTCACAAAGAGTTTTGGGTTAACAGCTGATGGTGTTCTATCTGTGTTTCGTTGACCTTTTGACCTACCTTACACAGAAACAGCAGCAGCACTGGTGTCACTGAGCACTTTAGGAACAGCAGGAAGTGATGTAAGAGCGCCAGCATAGCGGCGGTGTGTTCAGAGATGGTGATGTGCGTGTAGGTCAGTGTGATGTTGCAGACGTGTTCAGGCAGAGCGCAGACACCATACACCACCGCTAACCCCAACAAGGTGCAGTTCAGCTGCCGCTCCATCTCCTGGTGCTGCTGACGCTTCTGGCTGGTGGAGAGGTCGTCATGGTTACGCTGCTTCTGGGTGGAGCTTGAATCACTGTTGACATTGCGAGTCGCCATTTGACAGAGGAGGGTGAAAAGGACGGGGAGGCAGAAGTAGCAACCGAAACACCACCACATGCGACCCTGAGGGCAGATACGAGTTAGCGCCACCTACTGTTTATCTGACTGAACGCTGTGACACTCAAACCAGAAGAATCATAAACATTTAATGTTGATCAATATTATGGATCTGTTATCATCTCACCTGGTGGTACCTGAGCAGCAGGGAGTGGAGGGAGTCAGGCAGGTAGAGGGACAGCGGAGAGGACAAAGTGATGGTGCAGGAGTCCTGCATCCTGCCGGTGGACGGGGACATGGCCTGACTGAACTGCCACAGAAAGATTTCAGGGCTGGACAGCAGCAGAGCGGACAGCCACACCATGAGCAGCTTCATCAGCACCGAGCGACAGCGCTCCACCTTCCGAGCCTTCGGCTGGGACGAGGAGGTGGCGGCATGGAAACGATCGATTCCCAGAGCACACAGAGTGAAGGAGGTGATGCCAAGAGACACGACCTGCAGGGTGGAAGACGTCACATGAAGAATAATCACTGATCACAGATCTGTAAACTGCAGCAGGTTGAAGAAAACAAAGATGATTTTCAGCCTGTTACAGTTTGAACTCTCTGGTGACCTGTCCAGGTGTAGCCCCGCCTCTATTGTTTATCGTATCATTTATCTTATTGTTTTTATTGTGCATCAGTTCGTTGATGTTTTGAGACAGAAGCTTCTGTTTTAATGGATAAATAGTTGTTTAAATGTTTTCTAAGCAATGTGATTATTATTCTTTATTCTTTTTACAGTGTTACTATGACAACGTTTTTAGATGCTTATGTTATGTATGATTCATTCATTCGATCATTTTCAGAATGTGTTTGAGAAAAAAAAAAACTGATCAAACACTCAGAGATGAACTTATAGATTTCACTAAAGGTTTTTGGCTCAGTGTTCTTCTTGACTCATGAAGGCAGCAACAGGATGTTCTGGGTAGTACAGTGTCAGGTTACCATAGCAACTGATTCCCAAACATGAGCGTCACTTTAGTTTGTGTTCAGTTACATTTTTTTAAGATCAAATTTAACAAACAATCAAACATCAACAGCTTCAGTTCAAACAGGTTTTTCTTTTAGGAACTTTAATGAGCTCTACAGCTTTTTAACATTATGATGTTAAAACATTTCATCCCAATAATCATATGCAAAATACAAGAGTTGTACTTTACACATTTATGATGGTAAATTACTTTCAGAAAGTTTTTTTATTACAACTTACATGATCTTTTATATATACATGAACATTTATAGGCTCAGTATATAATAGTAATTCAGCTGATTATGGCTGTTGCATCGTAGCATTATTCTATTTCAAATTTCATGTTTTTTTTGTTTTGCTGTAAAATCTTTAGATATGAACTAGATTTTGTTACCGATCTCAGCAGGTCCCCAACAGTTTATTTCCTCTTACTGCAGAACACCTACCTCCATATACGGCACCATACGGCAGGTGATGTCACCGAGGATCCTCCTATCAGAGAGGTAGTTGTGCACCACCACAGGAAGGCAGATCACCAGGACCTGGAAGTCCCAGAACGCCATGCTGGCCAACAGGTAGTTCCAGCCAGATCTCATGTAGTAGTTGTTCCAAACGATGCATATGACTGCCATGTTTCCTACCACACCTACTGCTAGTAGCAGGCCAGCCAGGAACAGAACCGCGTAGGTTACATGTGTAGGTACACGGTAGAATGGAATGTCAGGGTCAAGGTCACGGTCAGAGCTGGAGGCATTCACATAGAGGTTGGTATCGTCTCTGTGACCAACATTATCAGCTTGGACCGCCGTTGTGTTTCTAAACTCGGTGACTTGAGGTGCCGTCACCCACTCGTTCTCAAAGGAATGACTGAAGGTGGACTGCTGCTCGTCCTCGTCTGCGCTACGGGCCAGGCGATGGGGACGATCAAGATCCAGCAACTCAGGGTCAGGGGGGTTCTTCTCAGGGGTGTTGGTGTCCTCGGGGGTCTTGAACTGCTTGCTGGTCCAAAGAGGCCCTAGTTTTACGCTGGAGGAGAACTTGTCATCGTTGCTCTGTTGTTGTTCGAGTTGCCCAACATTCTTTGCATCAGTAAACATCAATGAGAGATACAGACACAGCAAAATCCCAACTGATGAAGCCATGACGCACAAGTGTTTTCTATCAGATCTACACTGTTAATGTAGAGCTACCGTAGAAAACTGGGTAAAACAATCCAGCAGTATTCCCAAAAAAGTTCAAGTGTTTAGGAAAAAAGATCAATCAGACTTTTGGAAAATTCACCAAGATAGATCTTTTAGAGATACTGAAAAATCCCCAAAAGGTAAAAACAATAAAAACCATTCAGTTTACAGCTACCTTAATGTTTGAGATTCATACAGGTAAATGAGTCAAATGTCTGTAAATCCAGACGAGATTAAAGTTTCTTCCTCTTCAGTTTTCTTTAAACGCCCAGAACTCCAACTTTCTCTGCTGAACCACTCTCCTGTGTTTTTCCATCCATCAGTGATCCAGACAGCGTTCCAGCAGAAGGAGGACAGGCAGGGAGCAGGCTGAGGGGGTAGGTCTTTATCTGGGATGCAGGCTGTAGAGGGACTGGGTGTCCTGGAGCTCTGAGGGTCTCTGGGAACAAGCAGCCCTCTGCTGCACGGCTGGATGGAGCTTTTGTTAGAACACACATAGAAACACAAACAAGGCTGGAGCACACACACACAGATACACACATTTGCCAGCAAAATCACACATGCAAACCTTTGCTGTTTTTGGCTCACGTACATTGAAACACACGCTCAGTTTTGCTGCCCCCTGGTGGTGATTTTACTGAGAATGAACTGCAGCTGAAAAACCAAACAAACTTTTTTCTGTTTCAAACAGATTCAAAGGAAAATTGTACAATTGCATCACTTCATGATGTGGCAGTAATAACATGAACTAATTATCTTAAATGTCACTTTGTTTTTATTTATATATGCTGAAACTCTTTATGATTATATATCAGTTTTTATCAGGGTAAAGACTGTGATGTTTCCTCTGATGGTCAGCAGTCCGACCTGCTACTGCAGTCTGTTGCTGTGATACAGATCTGAGCTGCTTGAATAGACAAGTTTGTGTTGGAAGAGGGCGTTCAGGTTCAGGAGAGAGGTCAGAGGTCATAAGAGGAACAACAGGCAGCAAATAAACACTGTGTATTTATATACAGGTATGTCAGAAACATGATGTCTGGGCTTAAAAATCAATTTTAACTTTCACAATTTTAAAGTTTATTAAACTCAAATGATTTAGATTGTTCTGTATTCACAGCTCCACGGCTTCACGCACAAGTTTGGTCTTATTTTCTCAAATATCAGTAAAGCGTGTCTCAGTTTAACAGATTTAAAAACATAAAAGAGTCATAGTACATTATTTAATTAAAGGAACGTTAATGCGTTAATGTTTCAATATGCAGAACAGAGTCAAAAAACCTCATGACCTGAGAATCAGGAGGTCGGTTAAGGTCAGGAAGAAATCCCTTGAAATAAAAAGCTGCAGAAGCAACAAGTCTACAGACATGAATGGCGTGTCCCCGTAGAAACGTTTTTCTCAAGTCATACAACATCTAAAGTTCTTCACTGGTGTCCTGGAACACTGATAGAGTCCCTCTGACCACCAAACAGACAGGAAGTGTCTCGCCCAACGACACAATGCAAAGTAATCTTTTTCCAGGCAGTGTCGGGATTCAAACCGGTGACCCTCTGGTGGCTGGTTGACCCGCTCTACCACCTGAGCCACGACCACCATATACACATCATAGAATGTGTAACAAGCAGCAACTGAGAAGCAGGTGTGTGTGATTACAACCTGATCAGGTGAGTAAACGAGCAGATTAACGCGTCTACAGTCAACATCTGGATTCTGGTCTCTACTGGATGTGAGAAGTTCTCGGTAACATCGTGGTTCCTCCAGAGCCTGGCAGGTACACGTTGATTCACTCAAACAGTTTAAAATCTCTGGACTAAAAAATACAAATAAAACAGAAAATTAAAGAGATTCATCACAAATATATATTAAAACCCTGAAAGTTTCTAAAGTGTCTGAGTCTGTTTGAGCTGTGGGAGGCGGAGTCACACCTGAACAGGTTGAGAATCCATCACAGAACCAACAAGACTCAGAACAAAGTGTCTAAATAAAGCAGACAGAACCCTGATGGTACCTTTTCTTCTGGATGGTTCTAACACAGACATGTTGAACTCTTCACAATAAACATCATGTTCCATTATTTGATCAGTAACGGCTTCGGTAGGGAAACTGAACCGGGACCAGGTTCTGTTGGTTTGACTGATGGTCTCCATGTGTCAGGTGGGTCAGGACGGTGGATCTACTCCAGTCTTTGTCTCCTGTAGCTCTTTATAAGGCCAGCGGTGCCACCAGAGGAAAACACGGAGGCCAGCGCTGGTCAGTGGACCCACACCGTAAATGGGAAAGAGAGTGAACGGAACATGTTGGTGTGAAACGACTCAGCTGAAATTCCTTCTTTCCTTTAAGATCTGGTCTAAAGCTTCCAAAGCCCAGAGTCATGTTTACTTTGGAGAAGAGAAGCTCTGATATAAAAACACACAATGTAGACCAACCGAATGGGATTCAGCACCAAATTATACATAATCCATATCCACTGACACGTTAACCTTCATCTTCTGTCTCGCTGAAAGGCGACAGATAGTCCTCGTCTCAGAGACGCCAGGCGAGTATTTATCTTCTACATGAGTTTATTTTTGATTTTCCTCAATAAGAAACTCAGATCTGTGAATCCTCTGGTCTGAGTTCATTTCCTGGATCCTTGTTTTAAATCTACAGTTTTTACACCACAGCTGGAGGATTTATGGAGTCGTGCTTTTGGTGCACAGAGGAAGTCTTGTTCATTCGCCTGGCGAAGGTTTTATGCCTCATAAGAAACAAACAAGTAGTTCGCCTGGTTTTTCCATCACCGTAGAGACCAGTTTACCCTGTAGACTCTAAACACACACATGAGCAGGAACCTCCATCACTTCACCGATAACTTCATGATTTTGTTTAAATATAACATTTTTTATTGTAGAATTTATCTCTGATAAATACTAAAAATATCTCTGTTATAGAAACTGTTGTTGTTTGAGAAGTAAATAAAATCAAATTTAGAGTTTAATCCATGAATTTCAGAAATCAGAACAGCCCCCCCCCCATCGAATTTTAATCAGTTTCGCAAACTTCTTCAAAATCCCAAATTACATCTGAAGAACTTTCAGCTCACCTCAACTAAAGCGGGTTCCATAAAGGAAATGTCCTGTCACCTCTAGTTTGAGACCAGATTCTGGAACTTGTTGATCAATCAGATCAATCGTGAGACCATGACAGGAAGTCCTTAATAGATGAACATCATAATCTTGTAGAAGCAGGTTGTCCAATTAAAATGTTTTTGATGAACTTCAGAACATTTAACTGGACGTCAACAAAGACTGAACAGCTGCGTCCCTGTTGGCTGGTATGAGGTGAGACATCAGTGGATCTACAGTAGGTCTAATGGAGTCACGTGCCATGAGGAGAGACTGGGGCCTGGATCGGAACCCTGAGGTGCTCCACAGGTACGTGAGGACACAGGAAGAACATTGAAAAGAACTATCAGACAGATTTGATGTTCTAGATGGGCCACGCGCACGTTTCTGCACGTGTTTGCATATCAGTGTGTGTGTGTGTGTGTGCGTAATTGAGCGTGAATCTCAGTAGGCGTCTCTGTGTTATTACTGAGTGTATTTCTCGTTGTGTGTGTGTGTGTGTGTGTGCGCGCGGGTGTGTGTGTTATTGGGCGTGTTTCAAACTGTGGTCTTTCCGTGCGCGTGTTTGCATGCTGCGCGTGTTCTTGTCTCTGTTGCGTGTTTGTGTCTTGAAGCCTCTGAATCTTATCAACGCCTCGACTCACTTCCTGCTTTTTAATGCCAGACAGAGTCTTTGCCCTTTGCGTGCACGCTGAGGGAGGGGACAGAGTCACACACTTCAACCTGCAGAAACACGCACGCACACACGGACGGGCTGTACTGTGAAACTTCTTCCAGGTAGACGGTTTGCGACAATTTCTCCGAACTTTCTGCGGTTCTGTTGACAGTTTGCCGTCATGGTGCGGAACCCGGCAGTGAGCGCGTGGAAGCAGCTGGGCTGAAGCGGGCTGACTGAGAGGAACCAGCTGTTGTAGAACAGAACCTCTGGTCCGGGTTCGCAGGAAGAAGTCGGGCCGGAAAAGACTACGTTTCTCCGGGTCAAACTTGAGGTTCTTCTCGCTGCTAGAAGAACCAGAACCCGTCTGCAGGATGTCCGACTCTGCCTCCAGTTTCCTCCACATCGGAGATATCGTGTCCCTGTATGCCGAGGGATCCGTGAATGGCTTCATCAGCACGCTGGGGTGAGTTCCATGACACAGCTGGAACAAGTTCTTACAGTAATTAGAACTTAGTGGATCCTCCTGAAGAAGTTCACCTTCAGTCCACAAAGAATCCAGATTAACACAACATGGAGTTTCAGTTATCTCTTCTTCTGCAGGATGATTTCCTGCAGAGTGTCGTGAAATATCCACTAAAAAAACAACAACTTTACACAGAGATGTTTAAAAGTCCTGCAGAAAAGACAAGCAGGTGTCCCACCTGTCTGCAGACAGTCCACCACTCTTCACCGTGTCCACATCAGCAAATATCTGAATGTACGTTTTGAATTCTTTCTAAGCTCGAATGAATTTAGTTGTTTCAGACAGGTTCAGGTGGTTTTTTTTATTGTTTTCTCTCAACAAACAGTTTTTTTTTTAGTTTTTGGTGAAAATCAGAATCTTTAATCTAGATTTAGATCCTGTAATCTGCAGCTGGACACAACTCGTTGTCCTCATCAAGAATTTTAGGTAACTTTGAGAAGTGTCAGAGTTTACCAACAAATCCTTCAGTTTGTGATTCTAACAAATGTTTATTTTATGCAGATATTATATCAAGAGCTTAATTATGTGTTGCAGACGTGTTGTAGACATGTTGTAGATGTGTTGTAGATGTGTTGCAGACGTGTTGTAGACATGTTGGGGATGTGTTGTAGACGTGTTGCAGACATGCTGTAGATGTGTTGCAGACGTGTTGTAGACATGTTGTAGATGTGTTGTAGATGTGTTGCAGACGTGTTGTAGACATGTTGGGGATGTGTTGTAGACGTGTTGCAGACGTGTTGTAGACATGTTGGGGATGTGTTGTTGATGTGTTGTAGACATGTTGTAGACGTGTTGTAGACATGTTGGGGATGTGTTGTTGATGTGTTGTAGACATGTTGCAGACGTGTTGTAGACATGTTGTAGATGTGTTGCAGACGTGTTGTAGACATGTTGGGGATGTGTTGTAGACGTGTTGCAGACATGTTGTAGATGTGTTGCAGACGTGTTGCAGACATGTTGTAGATGTGTTGTTGATGTGTTGTAGACATGTTGTAGATGTGTTGTTGATGTGCTGTAGACATGTTGCAGACGTGTTGTTGACATGTTGTAGATGTGTTCCAGACGTGTTGTAGACATGTTGTAGATGTGTTGTAGATTGGTTGCAGACGTGTTGTAGACATGTTGCAGACATGTTGTAGACATGTTGTAGATGTGTTCCAGACGTGTTGTAGACATGTTGTAGATGTGTTGTAGACATGTTGTAGATGTGTTGTAGATGTGTTGCAGACGTGTTGTAGACATGTTGGGGATGTGTTGTAGACGTGTTGCAGACATGTTGTAGATGTGTTGCAGACGTGTTGTAGACATGTTGTAGATGTGTTGTAGATGTGTTGCAGACGTGTTGTAGACATGTTGGGGATGTGTTGTAGACGTGTTGCAGACGTGTTGTAGACATGTTGGGGATGTGTTGTTGATGTGTTGTAGACATGTTGTAGACGTGTTGTAGACATGTTGGGGATGTGTTGTTGATGTGTTGTAGACATGTTGCAGACGTGTTGTAGACATGTTGTAGATGTGTTGCAGACGTGTTGTAGACATGTTGGGGATGTGTTGTAGACGTGTTGCAGACATGTTGTAGATGTGTTGCAGACGTGTTGCAGACATGTTGTAGATGTGTTGTTGATGTGTTGTAGACATGTTGTAGATGTGTTGTTGATGTGCTGTAGACATGTTGCAGACGTGTTGTTGACATGTTGTAGATGTGTTGTAGACATGTTGTAGATGTGTTGCAGACGTGTTGTAGACATGTTGTAGATGTGTTGTAGATGTGTTGCAGACGTGTTGTAGACATGTTGGGGATGTGTTGTAGACGTGTTGCAGACATGTTGTAGATGTGTTGCAGACGTGTTGTAGACATGTTGGGGATGTGTTGTTGATGTGTTGTAGACATGTTGTAGACGTGTTGTAGACAAGTTGTAGATGTGTTCCAGATGTGTTGCAGACATGTTGTAGACATGTTGTAGACGTGTTGCAGACGTGTTGTAGACATGTTGTAGATGTGTTCCAGACGTGTTGTAGACATGTTGTAGATGTGTTGTAGACATGTTGTAGATGTGTTGCAGACGTGTTGTAGACATGTTGTAGATGTGTTGCAGACGTGTTGTAGACATGTTGGGGATGTGTTGTAGACGTGTTGTAGATGTGTTGTAGATGTGTTGCAGACGTGTTGTAGACATGTTGGGGATGTGTTGTAGACGTGTTGCAGACATGTTGTAGATGTGTTGCAGACATGTTGTAGACATGTTGCAGACGTGTTGTAGACAAGTTGTAGATGTGTTCCAGATGTGTTGCAGACATGTTGTAGACATGTTGCAGACGTGTTGTAGACATGTTGCAGACATGTTGTAGACATGTTGTAGATGTGTTCCAGACGTGTTGTAGACATGTTGTAGATGTGTTGGAGACGTGTTGTAGACATGTTGGGGATGTGTTGTTGATGTGTTGTAGACATGTTGTAGACATGTTGGGGATGTGTTGTTGATGTGTTGTAGACATGTTGCAGACGTGTTGTAGACATGTTGTAGATGTGTTGCAGACGTGTTGTAGACATGTTGTAGATGTGTTGTAGATGTGTTGCAGACGTGTTGTAGACATGTTGGGGATGTGTTGTAGACGTGTTGTAGACGTGTTGTAGATGTGTTGCAGACGTGTTGTAGACGTGTTGTAGATGTGTTGTAGACGTGTTGTAGATGTGTTGTAGACATGTTGTAGATGTGTTCCAGACGTGTTGTAGACAAGTTGTAGATGTGTTCCAGATGTGTTGCAGACATGTTGTAGACATGTTGCAGACGTGTTGTAGACAAGTTGTAGATGTGTTCCAGATGTGTTGCAGACATGTTGTAGACATGTTGCAGACGTGTTGTAGACAAGTTGTAGATGTGTTGCAGACGTGTTGTAGACATGTTGGGGATGTGTTGTTGATGTGTTGTAGACGTGTTGTAGATGTGTTGGGGATGTGTTGTTGATGTGTTGTAGACATGTTGTAGATGTGTTGTAGACATGTTGTAGATGTGTTGTAGATGTGTTGCAGACGTGTTGTAGACATGTTGGGGATGTGTTGTAGACGTGTTGCAGACATGTTGTAGATGTGTTGCAGACGTGTTGTAGACATGTTGGGGATGTGTTGTTGATGTGTTGTAGACATGTTGCAGACGTGTTGTAGACATGTTGTAGATGTGTTCCAGACGTGTTGTAGACATGTTGTAGATGTGTTGTAGACATGTTGTAGATGTGTTGTAGATGTGTTGCAGACGTGTTGTAGACATGTTGGGGATGTGTTGTAGACGTGTTGCAGACATGTTGTAGATGTGTTGTAGACGTGTTGTAGACATGTTGGGGATGTGTTGTTGATGTGTTGTAGACATGTTGTAGATGTGTTGTTGATGTGTTGTAGACGTGTTGCAGACGTGTTGTAGACATGTTGTAGATGTGTTCCAGACGTGTTGTAGACATGTTGTAGATGTGTTGTAGACATGTTGTAGATGTGTTGTAGATGTGTTGCAGACGTGTTGTAGACATGTTGGGGATGTGTTGTAGACGTGTTGTAGACATGTTGTAGATGTGTTGCAGACGTGTTGTAGACATGTTGGGGATGTGTTGTTGATGTGTTGTAGACATGTTGCAGACGTGTTGTAGACATGTTGTAGATGTGTTGCAGACGTGTTGTAGACGTGTTGGGGATGTGTTGTTGATGTGTTGTAGACATGTTGTAGATGTGTTCCAGACGTGTTGTAGACATGTTGTAGATGTGTTGTAGACATGTTGTAGATGTGTTGTAGATGTGTTGCAGACGTGTTGTAGACATGTTGGGGATGTGTTGTAGACGTGTTGCAGACATGTTGTAGATGTGTTGCAGACGTGTTGTAGACATGTTGTAGATGTGTTCCAGACGTGTTGTAGACATGTTGTAGATGTGTTGTAGACATGTTGTAGATGTGTTGTAGATGTGTTGCAGACGTGTTGTAGACATGTTGGGGATGTGTTGTAGACGTGTTGCAGACATGTTGTAGATGTGTTGCAGACGTGTTGTAGACATGTTGTGGACGTGTTGTAGACGTGTTGTAGATGTGTTGTAGATGTGTTGCAGACGTGTTGCAGACATGTTGTAGATGTGTTGTTGATGTGTTGTAGACATGTTGTAGATGTGTTCCAGATGTGTTGCAGACATGTTGTAGACATGTTGCAGACGTGTTGTAGACAAGTTGTAGATGTGTTCCAGATGTGTTGTAGACATGTTGTAGATGTGTTGTAGATGTGTTGCAGACGTGTTGTAGACATGTTGGGGATGTGTTGTTGATGTGTTGTAGACATGTTGCAGACGTGTTGTAGACATGTTGTAGATGTGTTCCAGACGTGTTGTAGACATGTTGTAGATGTGTTGTAGACATGTTGTAGATGTGTTGTAGATGTGTTGCAGACGTGTTGTAGACATGTTGGGGATGTGTTGTAGACGTGTTGTAGACATGTTGTAGATGTGTTGCAGACGTGTTGTAGACATGTTGTAGATGTGTTGTAGACATGTTGTAGATGTGTTGTAGACATGTTGTAGATGTGTTGTAGACATGTTGCAGACGTGTTGTAGACATGTTGTAGATGTGTTGCAGACGTGTTGTAGACATGTTGGGGATGTGTTGTAGACGTGTTGTAGATGTGTTGTAGACATGTTGTGGATGTGTTGTTGATGTGTTGTAGACATGTTGTAGACGTGTTGTAGACATGTTGTAGATGTGTTCCAGACGTGTTGTAGACATGTTGTAGATGTGTTGTAGACATGTTGTAGATGTGTTGTAGATGTGTTGCAGACGTGTTGTAGACATGTTGGGGATGTGTTGTAGACGTGTTGCAGACATGTTGTAGATGTGTTGCAGACGTGTTGTAGACATGTTGGGGATGTGTTGTTGATGTGTTGTAGACATGTTGCAGACGTGTTGTAGACAAGTTGTAGATGTGTTCCAGATGTGTTGCAGACATGTTGTAGACATGTTGCAGACGTGTTGTAGACAAGTTGTAGATGTGTTCCAGATGTGTTGCAGACATGTTGTAGACATGTTGTAGACGTGTTGTAGATGTGTTGTAGATGTGTTGTAGATGTGTTGCAGATGTGTTGTAGACATGTTGTAGATGTGTTGTAGACATGTTGCAGACGTGTTGTAGACATGTTGTAGATGTGTTGCAGACGTGTTGTAGACATGTTGAAGATGTGTTGCAGACATGTTGTAGACATGTTGTAGACGTGTTGCAGACGTGTTGTAGACATGTTGTAGATGTGTTCCAGACGTGTTGTAGACATGTTGTAGATGTGTTGTAGACATGTTGTAGATGTGTTGTAGATGTGTTGCAGACGTGTTGTAGACATGTTGTAGATGTGTTGTTGATGTGTTGTAGACATGTTGTAGATGTGTTGTTGATGTGCTGTAGACATGTTGCAGACGTGTTGTTGACATGTTGTAGATGTGTTCCAGACGTGTTGTAGACATGTTGTAGATGTGTTGTAGATTGGTTGCAGACGTGTTGTAGACATGTTGCAGACATGTTGTAGACATGTTGTAGATGTGTTCCAGACGTGTTGTAGACATGTTGTAGATGTGTTGTAGACATGTTGTAGATGTGTTGTAGATGTGTTGCAGACGTGTTGTAGACATGTTGGGGATGTGTTGTAGACGTGTTGCAGACATGTTGTAGATGTGTTGCAGACGTGTTGTAGACATGTTGGGGATGTGTTGTTGATGTGTTGTAGACATGTTGTAGACATGTTGGGGATGTGTTGTTGATGTGTTGTAGACATGTTGCAGACGTGTTGTAGACATGTTGTAGATGTGTTCCAGACGTGTTGTAGACATGTTGTAGATGTGTTGTAGACATGTTGTAGATGTGTTCCAGACGTGTTGTAGACATGTTGTAGATGTGTTGTAGATTTGTTGCAGACATGTTGTAGACATGTTGTAGATGTGTTCCAGACGTGTTGTAGACATGTTGTAGATGTGTTCCAGATGTGTTGCAGACATGTTGTAGACATGTTGCAGACGTGTTGTAGACAAGTTGTAGATGTGTTCCAGATGTGTTGCAGACATGTTGTAGACATGTTGCAGACGTGTTGTAGACAAGTTGTAGATGTGTTCCAGATGTGTTGTAGACATGTTGTAGACGTGTTGCAGACGTGTTGTAGACATGTTGTAGATGTGTTCCAGACGTGTTGTAGACATGTTGTAGATGTGTTGTAGACATGTTGTAGATGTGTTGCAGACGTGTTGTAGACATGTTGTAGATGTGTTCCAGACGTGTTGTAGACATGTTGTAGACATGTTGCAGACATGTTGTAGATGTGTTGTAGACATGTTGTAGATGTGTTGCAGACGTGTTGTAGACAAGTTGTAGATGTGTTCCAGATGTGTTGTAGACATGTTGTAGATGTGTTGCAGATGTGTTCTGTATGTTTTAGTTGTGTCTCTGTTCCAACACACCTGGTACCTGGACCAATCAACATGTTCTCCAGAAGTCTGCTGATCATCCATTGACTCACACCAGGTGTGTTGGAGCAGATACGCATGTAAAACAGGTAGGATGCAGCTGTAGTTACGGTAACGTTAAATGATTCAACATAAACCCACATAAAGTCGTGACGTATCAGATATTTTTAGAATAAAATCTCTCTAAATAAAGTCAGTAGAACTCTGGGAGGGGGAATTTACCAAAACTGGGTTCCAAACTAGGCCAAACATACTGGAAGGAACATTATCTTCATCACCAGACCAGCAGTCTGTACTTTCCACTTAATTAAAGTTTTATTGAAATTCTAAATTTGGAAAAAGTAAGGATTTCAGATTCTGTGATGCAGCTGAAACACAGGCCCATTTTTCTCCATCTGTCAGAGTCGAACTTCCCTGGAATGTTTTGTCTGGAACCTGAAGGACGACTGCTGGATTTCCAGGGTCCGTATTTGAAACCAAGTCACAAAATAAAAAACTGTCGACCCGACACGTCTAACAGGCGGCTCCAAGCCTGATCCTGAAATTTGCTGCTTCTTGATTTGGACTTTGTTTATCGGTGGTTGTTTAGTGTTCGAGCGTGTTGTAGGATTCTGATTTGAGTTTTTACCAACATGAACAGTGTAATGATAAAAACTCAGATTAGATTCAGAAATGTGTTTCTGTGTCTCTGATCCGTCAGCGACTTACCTGCAGCAGGCAGCAGTCGTATGAAACAACTCAGACTTAAATAAAAGGACATTTTAAATGTGATTGTTCAGTTTTTATAAAATTAACTTATTAAGAGAATAAAATTAAAGAGTTTAGCAAATATTTGTAAAGATTATCAGGCAACAAGTATCAATGAATGTAGTTCTTTTCTGTAATTTGGAGTTTATTAAATCAAACTGTGGGAGTTTGTTGGTGTTGGATATGTTTAGATTTGTCATGTAACGTCACAGGAAACGTAACATAAGAGTTCTGGTCCTGAATACGTTTTAAAAACTCTTTTTTCCTTTCTGGCACAACCGTGTTTCACATTATCATGGAAGACGAAAGTTAACGCATCCCTTCCATTAAAAACAGTTTTTCTGAGGTTTCTGTTGAATATTTTAGCTCCACAGGTGTTCTTACCTTCATAGTGGGTGAAAACAGGTCAACAACTTCTCTTTCAGTTTTAATCTCTCAAACTACGCAGGTGGTGATAAAACCAGAGTTCTACCGAGTTCTAACGGCCTGTATCTGTTTCATCACAACTCCTTTGTTCGTTAGTATTCATCAGCTCCCACAGTTGAAACCACGTCTAGCATGCTGCTGGCTAAAAGCTGTTAGCATAAGACGTAGCAAACAGGAAGAGAGAACGTCTGCTGTTACCATGTGCAGTGGGGCAGGAAACAGTATACCTTGCTGTCATAGGCTAGTTTGTTAACCAATCAGAGTCCAGCAAATGAGTTGCAGCCGGAAAGCTGACGGAACCAGCTGAATTTTAATGCAGACAGATTGAAAGGTCTGTTAATCAGTGTTTCCTGATGTTTTTTAGATATAAAATGTTTCATATTACTGGTTAATACTTAAGAAATAACCACAAAGTCCTGAAATT
>SSNP01000114.1:435738-504981 GCA_006937955.1 Pachypanchax playfairii | reverse complement strand
ACACACACACACACACACACACACACACACACACACACACACACACACACACACACACAAAATCAGTTATATAAGCACATAAATGTAATAAACACACACATGTTCCTCTGAACTCTCTGTTTGCTGATTGGTCTGTCAGGTTGTCCATCATGACCCCTGCCGTGGGGGGGCGGGGCACTGGAACAGTTTGTACCGATTCAAACACCTGGCAACAGGAAACTACCTGGCTGCAGAGGTAACGATGAAACAGTCACACATAGAGGGTCCTGATCCTGAACCTGGTCCAGGGTGGGACAGGTTTCATGTTTTAATTCCATCCTGAAATGATACAGAGGTCACCAAGTGGACTTTTTACTTCAAGACGTTTTGGAAAAGAAGAAAAAAGTTATCTGGTCCTTTTTAAACCTCCTGATCTGGTCCTTTTTAAACCTCCTGATCTGGTCCTGTTTAATCCTCCTGATCTGGTCCCGTTTAAACCTCCTGATCTAGACCTGTTTAAACCTCCTGATCCGGTCCTGTTTAAACCTCCTGATCCGGTCCTGTTTAAACCTCCTGATCTGGTCCTGTTTAAACCTCCTGATCCGGTCCTGTTTAAACCTCCTGATCTGGTCCTGTTTAAACCTCCTGATCTGGTCCTGTTTAAACCTCCTGATCTGGTCCTTTTTAAACCTCCTGATCTGGTCCTGTTTAAACCTCCTGATCTGGTCCTGTTTAAACCTCCTGATCTGGTCCTGTTTAAACCTCCTGATCCGGTCCAGTTTAAATTCTTGATCTCTTCATATTTTTTGTCAGATTTCTAGAATCTTTTAAAGAGGTCTTGATTAATGGTTCTTAAGACTTTCTGAAAGTCTTTGATTCTTTGAAGTTTGGTGACCAGCAGTCTTTCCTTTCTTCTCTTCAGACATCTGAGCAGTAAATTATTATTATTGAATATGTTCAACTATTGATTGTATTTTTAGGAAAATCCTGGATACAGAGGAGACGATGCAGAGCTGTCGTCCTCGGTGAGTTGCTTCTTTTAGTTGGTGACTTGTTATCATTTAGAACTCATACCGCTGGTCACATGGGGCAGAAGACCTGCAACAGCTGTTTGACTGTTCTGTAAATGTTCTTGTCACATGTCAGTCATAAATCTCTGAATTGTGTCTCAGTTTGTTTTGAGTTCACGTTCGTGTTTCAGTTTGGTCTGTAACTTCTCCTGAAGTTGTCTGATGTTTCTCACAGAAAGTAAAATGAGAGAAGTTTGAGACGACTCTGCAACTAATCTGGGAGAAAAGTAGTTCATTGTTTTAAACATGTTGATCATTCAGGCAACAGGACGGCGAGGAACCGTGACTCACGCGGGGGAACAGAGAACCTTCTCCAATATTTCAAGACATTTTGTTTGCAGTCATCATCAGTGAAGCAGCTGGACTAAGATTAGATTCAATCTTTTAATTCTAAATCTATTTTTTTGTTTAAAATCTTGAACTCATTTCCAAAGAGATTCATTCATAAAGTAACTAACTGTGTTTGAAGATATTTGATGTTCTTTTCACAATGTTTAAATCAGTCTGTGGTCTCTGGAACATCTGGCTGCTCTCTCAGTCAGGTTTAGGGACGTCGTCTGTTTCTTCTCTTCAGTCACTATGTACTCTTTTACCTCCTCATCGTGACCTCTGACCTCCCCGCAGATGGATGGTAGTCGTAGTAACAAGCGCTCTCATGGTGAAAGGATCAAGCACAAGCTGGCGGTGGTTCCTCATGGTAATGACATCGCCTCGCTGTTTGAACTCGATCCAACCACGCTGCAGAAAACGGACTCCTTTGTGCCACGGTAGGTCACTTCCTGTTAGACAACAAAAGGTCCAGACAGGAAGTTGTTTGAAGAATAAGAACTGGGACTGATGTTTTTCAGAAACTCGTATGTACGACTGAGACATCTGTGCACCAACACGTGGATCCAAAGCACCAACGTCCCCATCGACATCGATGAAGAGCGACCCATCAGACTCATGGTGAGTTTTCACTCTCTCAAATACAAGTTTATTAATATTAAACATCAATCAGGTGAGATTTACTTAACAGATAATTACTTTGATTATAATATAAAACTCAACCATTTCTATTACCTGATAATTTTATGTTCTTAGTGTTCATTAATAAAAATCCTTCTGCAGTTGGGGACGTGTCCCACAAAAGAAGACAAAGAGGCTTTTGCCATCGTTTCAGTTCCTGTGATGGAGATCCGAGATCTGGACTTTGCTAACGATGCCAGCGCCATGCTGAGTACTGTAGTGGACCAGTTCAACACAGGCTTCATCAGCCAGAACGACCGCAGGTAGTTCTACTAAGTCCTGTTGGACTCTGATAACTTTGTTTCTTCTTTGTAGTAAATGAAGAACATCCAGACTGACGGGAGTTTCTGTTTTTCAGGTTTGCCATCAAGCTGCTGGAAGACGTGGTTTTCTTTGTGGCTGATGTTGTTAACAGCGGCCAGCCGGTTCTGGACGTGGTCATGACCAAACCCAACCGAGAGAGACAGAAACTGATGAGAGAACAGAACATCCTCAAACAGGTCAGGACGGAAAGCCGTCAGTCTCCTCTGGTATTTCCTTCCTCACAGCCAACTTCCTGTTTCTCCCTCATTCAGGTAGAATAGGTGTTGCAGTCATTATGTAACGATCTGCTGGAGAGCTGGAAGATCAGAATTCTGTGACGTATCTGTGGTGAACTGAACTCGATTGTAAAGAGATGGACAAGAGGCCGTGCACTGTGCACGTAAGAGTTTATTGAAACAGAGGAGTGAGTCAGAACTGTGGGAGCAATGATTAATCTGAACAGGGCCGTGAGTTACAGGACATGAATGTTCTAGGATTAATGTAAACATACAGCTAGACGATGGAGCTGGCGGGAACAGCCTCACAGTCCATAAACAGGTGGAGTACCAGGTGATCCACACAAAGACGGGCAAAAGAATCCAAATAATGAGAAGGTAAAATCCAGGACAAGAACTAAACGATGCTGATGTAACCATGTGTTTTGACTGAAATGTCTGAAAATCTGAATCAAAGAACCAAAATATCTGTGCTCACCTGTAAGGGGAGGAGTTTCATCATTCAGGTGATGATCTGACTGGAGTTGCTGAAGTCAGTCACTTCAGGTAGTTTTGGAATCCCTACCTGATGTCTAAGTATATCTCAGTGTTCCTCTGGTGTCACCCTGGTGGAGATACTAACACAGTAGATGAAAGTCTTTTCAAACTGATTACAGAAAATCATCTAAAACTTAATGAATAGAGGGTTTACCTGGAAACCAGTCCTGGGCGGGGCCTGAAGAAGCTGCAGTGTGAGGACAAACAGAAAGATCAAAACAAACCTTTTAATGCAGTTAAAGCTCCAATATATCAGAATATTCCAGATAAATACTAACCCAACAGTTTAATGTTCCTCTGATGATGAAAGTAAAGTTAGATTGTAACAGATCTGGATCTCAGTCAGCTGGGTGGTCTCTAGTTTCTGTTCCAGGACACAATCATTGTTTACACGTCCAGACTTCCTGGTTCCGTAGTGAATCACATGTCAACCTGCAGGTTACCAAGTCTTCAACACGAGCAGCTGGAATTCCACAACAACCAGCAGCCCTGAGGTAACTAGTAGTAAACCTAAGAAACTACCACATCCTTCCCAAAAACTGAACTAATACAAGAGAAACTAAACCAGGATCAACATTGGACCTGGCAACCCAGCAGGAACATCTGGAGGGGTGAGAGGGGACGGGTTGGTTTTACTACATGAACAAATTAACGTCAAGGTTTAATTAATATATATTGCATCTTTAAAAATGCACATGTCACGTTTGTTCTTCACTTCACAAAAACGTGATTGTAAGATCTTCCAACCCGAGCCTGGTTGGGAGTGATGTGACACTTCCTGGTTGGGAGTGATGTGACACTTCCTGGTTGGGAGTGATGTGACACTTCCTGGTTGGGAGTGATGTGACACTTCCTGGTTGGGAGTGATGTGACACTTCCTGGTTGGGAGTGATGTGACACTTCCTGGTTGGGAGTAATGTGACACTTTCTGGTTGGGAGTGATGTGACACTTCCTGGTTGGGAGTGATGTGACACTTTCTGGTTGGGAGGGATGTGACACTTCCTGGTTGGGAGTGATGTGACACTTTCTGGTTGGGAGTGATGTGACACTTCCTGGTTGGGAGTGATGTGACACTTTCTGGTTGGGAGTGATGTGACACTTCCTGGTTGGGAGTGATGTGACACTTTTTGGTTGGGAGTGATGTGACACTTTCTGGTTGGGAGTGATGTGACACTTCCTGGTTGGGAGTGATGTGACACTTTCTGGTTGGGAGTGATGTGACACTTCCTGGTTGGGAGTGATGTGACACTTTCTGGTTGGGAGTGATGTGACACTTCCTGGTTGGGAGTGATGTGACACTTCCTGGTTGGGACTCTAAGTGTGATTGTGTTCGTTCAGATCTTCGGCATCCTGAAGGCTCCCTTTAAGGATCGAGGAGGTGGTGATGGACCTCTGCTGCGTCTGGAGGAGCTGGCAGACCAGAAGAACACTCCGTACCAGTACATGCTCAGACTCTGTTACAGAGTCCTGCGACATTCGCAGGAGGACTACCGTAAGAACCAGGTGAGGACAATATCTGTAAAGTGTAAAAGTTGTTTTTGTTCCATCTTGTTCTGTAACAACTACCAATAAACAGGTTTAACAAATTCAAGTTAAGTTATATTGTTTATCATATAGAGTAACCCCCCCGCCCCCCTCCACCTGCCTTTCTACCCCAACACCTTCAGGAACACATAGCAAAGCAGTTCGGTGTGATGCAGAGTCAGATTGGTTACGACATCCTGGCTGAGGACACGATCACAGCACTACTGCACAACAACCGCAAACTGCTGGAGAAACACATCACCAAGACGGAGGTGGAGACTTTCGTCAGCCTGGTCCGCAAGAACAGAGAGCCCAGGTACACCCTGCAAGGTGGGAGGTGGGCTGGGGGGGAGGGGTCAGTCAGAGAAACTAGAACAGAAATGAAACCCACACTGCTGGTGTATTCTGGCCTTAATGTGGTTTGTCATTTAAAGAAGGTAGAATTTATTATTATTATTGTTGTTATTCAGAATTGCTGTATTGTGATATTAGGTATTATTACCATGTATCATTTATTTCATCATACTCTGTGATTCCCCCCTTTTCAGAATGTTATGTTTAAGTTCTTTATGTTTTCTAATTGTGTGTATTTGCACAGGTTTCTGGATTACCTTTCAGACCTGTGTGTGTCCAACAATGTGGCCATCCCCGTCACCCAGGAGCTGATCTGTAAATGTGTGCTCGACCCCAAAAATCAGGACATTCTTATTAAAACGGAGTGAGTCTGAATAAGAGAAGTCTAAAACAAATCACCTGTGTTTAAGTGAATTCTTTCTTATAACAGAGTCAATTATTCTAAAATAAATCAGTTGGATAAATGTTGTTTTCTTTAATATCAGATTCACTTTAATTACACAGACTTCATTTCATCTATTTTTTACAATCTGTTTCCACAATAATATTTTCACTGCCTAGCTTATCCTTAAACTCTGACCAACAGGGTGCAGCATATACATGTATTTATGTTGACATGAAGCATTCTAACTCAAGATAACAGCAGATTATCACTGTTTCACAGTGTTTCAGTGTTTCACAGTGTTTCACAGTGTTTCAGTGTCTCACAGTGTTTCAGTGTTTCACAGTGTTTCACAGTGTTTCAGTGTTTCACAGTGTTTCACAGTGTTTCACAGTGTTTCAGTGTTTCACAGTGTTTCAGAGTGTTTGACAGTGTTTCAGTGTTTGACAGTGTTTCACAGTGTTTCAGTGTTTCACAGTGTTTCAGAGTGTTTGACAGTGTTTCAGTGTTTGACAGTGTTTCACAGTGTTTCAGTGTTTCACAGTGTTTCAGAGTGTTTCAGAGTGTTTCACAGTGTTTCAGTGTTTCACAGTGTTTCACAGTGTTTCACAGTGTTTGACAATGTTTCAGTGTTTGACAGTGTTTCAGTGTTTGACAGTGTTTCACAGTGTTTCAGTGTTTCACAGTGTTTCACAGTGTTTCACAGTGTTTCAGTGTTTCATAGTGTTTCAGTGTTTCACAGTGTTTCACAGTGTTTCACAGTGTTTCACAGTGTTTCACAGTGTTTCAGTGTTTGACAGTGTTTGACAGTGTTTGACAGTGTTTCACAGTGTTTCAGTGTTTCAGTGTTTCACAGTGTTTCAGTGTTTCACAGTGTTTCAGAGTGTTTCACAGTGTTTCAGTGTTTCACAGTGTTTCAGTGTTTCACAGTGTTTCAGTGTCTCACAGTGTTTTCAGTGTTTCAGTGTTTGACAGTGTTTCACAGTGTTTCAGTGTCTCACAGTGTTTTCAGTGTTTCACAGTGTTTCAGAGTGTTTCAGTGTTTCACAGTGTTTCACAGTGTTTCACAGTGTTTCACAGTGTTTCAGTGTTTCACAGTGTTTCAGTGTCTCACAGTGTTTCAGTGTTTGACAGTGTTTCAGTGTTCCACAGTGTTTCAGTGTCTCACACTGTTTGACAGTGTTTCACGGTGTTTCACACTGTTTCATGGTGTTTCAGTGTTTCACTGTGTCTCACACTGTTTCAGTGTCTCACAGTGTCTCACACTGTTTGACAGTGTTTCACAGTGTTTCACGCTGTTTCACAGTGTTTCATGGTGTTTCAGTGTTTCACTGTGTCTCACACTGTTTCAGTGTTTCACATGGTTTCTTGCTTCCAGGCGCCGGGTTCCAAAAGAAACTGCCCCTGATGTTATTCAGGGAGAATACATGGGCATGGAAGACTATGGAGACGTGGATGAGGTAGGCCTGATTTTAAACTGTTTTCTACATCCTCCTTCATGCAGCTTACGACAGCCCGATAAGAATGAACTGAAGAATCTCTTCTTGTGTTGTAGGTGTGGCTGATGTGGACAGATAAGACCAATGAGAGACAAGAAAAGAGCATCAGACAGTTGGCTCAGGAGGCAAGACAAGGAAATGCTCATGATGAGAATGTTCTCACCTACTACAGGTACATCTACACAAAGACATCCATGACATCCAGATACTTCCAGTATTTAATGGATGAAGTCTTTGTGTCTTCAGGTATCAGCTGAAGCTCTTTGCTCGCATGTGTTTGGACCGCCAATATCTTGCTATAGATGAGATCTCCAAGCAGCTGGATGTGGAGCTCATCTTCCTCTGTATGATGGATGAAACGCTGCCCTTTGACCTGCGGGCATCTTTCTGTCGCCTCATGTTGCATGCCCATGTGGACCGAGACCCTCAGGAACTTGTGACCCCTGTCAAGTTTGCACGCCTCTGGACTGAAATCCCAACTTCCATCACCATCAAAGAGTTGGTGAATTTTAATATTTCAGTGATGATAAAAAAGCTTTTTTCTCAGAGCAGTTCCAAATTATTAGCAGTTCAATTTATAAACAGCAGAAAAGAATTCTAAGTAACCAAAGATGATATTTTATAATACTCACATGAAAAAGATAGATTTCTAAAGCTGTAAAACATCTGGAAGGATGTTCTAAATGTTTAAATTTACCTGCACATGAAATCATTTTTTTATCAAGACACAAGTAAGTAAGTAAAAGTTATTTATACAGCACCTTTAGAGACATGAATCATAATCAGATACACAATAAAACACAGTATAAAGTACAAACGTAGATACAGAGCCATAGTTTTTTAAAAGGTTGTGTAAAGTTCTTTTAAAAGCACTTTTGAACTTAGAAACTACTGAAACAAATCTTTACAGCGTCTGTTTAGCTCAGATGGTCAACAAACATATTGTCAGCCAACTCATTAGTTTACCATGTTTTTCATACTTTATCTATGATTTTAATTAGTATTTTCTTTTTAAAGCCTTTTTATGTTTTTTTCCATAGTTATGATTCCAACTTGGATGATAGCAGGGACAACAAAAAGAACCGTTTCGCTAACACTATGGCTTTTATGGAGGAGTATCTCAACAATGTTCTCAGTGATGATCTTCCATTTCACAATGAAGAGAAAAACAAACTCACATACGAGGTCTTCTGCTGAACCTTTTTTCATTAGATTTCTATTCTTATCACTTCTCCAGTTTTTAATCACCTCTGGTTTCTCTGTTTTCCTGCAGGTGGTAAGTTTAGCCAGACATTTGATCTACTTTGGTTTCTATAGTTTTTTTGAGCTGCTCCGACTCACCAGAACTCTACTGAGTATAATTGACTGCCAACCTAATCCTGCACACGGTGGCCTAGTATTCCAAGATGAAGGATCAGGTACAGACTGCTTTGTTCTGTGTTATCCAAGATTTACTAATACTTTATTTTTATTTAATGATGTTGAAGTAAAACTTATTGCTTGATTGAAAAGATTCCAACCTTTTCAGCCTGATTTTAAAACTTTTTTTCTGTGACTGAAAGGAAAGAACGTGAAGCGTTCTATACATGGAATGGGTCAGATGATGTCCACCATGGTCCTCAACAGGAAGCAGTCCTTATTTGGTGGTGTGGGTGCCAGAGGGGCGGGGTTTGTGCTTGATGCTCAGAGAGGCACTAAAGACAGTATAGACAAAATGGACCTGACAGTGATGGATACCAAACTGAAGATACTGGAGATATTACAGGTAGGAAAAGTAAACAAATCATTCATGTTCAGCACAGTATTTATTTTGGTCAACCTGTAGAATAGAATCAAATAGAACAACTATAATAGAATAACTTTTTATCCTAAATAAAAGCTTCTGATCAAAGTTTCCCCTAAAAACGATCAGTCTATGTTTCTGGCATTGAAATACATAAAGACTTGTGATATGACAGGAAATAATGATGTTTTACTGTCACTTCATGGTGTGAAGACTGAATCCATACAGGATGGTTCTGTTTCTAACTGACCTCAGCTGTCTTCCTACTTAGTTCATCCTGAACGTTCGGCTGGACTACCGTCTGTCCTTCCTGCTGTCCGTCTTTAAGAAGGAGTTTGTGGATGTTTATTCAATGTCTGAAGCTGATGCCACAACTAATATGGAGAATGCAGGTAAACAAAAAACCTCTCATGCATATACAGAGATTATTAAAGGATTCTCTCCTTATGTTACGGTTTATGGTTTTTTTATACCGTCACCTTTTTGTCCCTCCTCAGTCACCATCAACCTGTCTCACATTGGAGAACAGGCTGAAGCCATGTTTGGAGTTGGGTATGTACACAACTACATATTTACCTGCTCACTCCTGTTGTTTGTAGTTTAATGAGGTGTGTGTGTGTGTGCACGTGTGTGCGTGCGTGCAGGAAGGGAAACAGCATCCTGGAGGTGGATGACGAAGGTGGTCGAATGTTCCTGCGTGTGCTGACTCACCTGACGATGCATGACTACCCTCCTCTAGTCTCTGGAGCTCTGCAGCTGCTCTTCAGACACTTCAGCCAGAGACAGGAAGTGCTGCACACCTTCAAACAGGTTCTAAGAAAACAGGAATTACTATTGATCATATATAGAAATTAAATATATTGATGAACATCTCAGCGTTAAGCTGCAGAACTAACAATATCAATATAAAGTACACATACTCAGATTACCACTGCTTCAACTGACTATAGATGGTTCAGACTGACTTCCATCTAAATGCAGCTCAAATTTATTCTGAACTTTGATAAAACAGTTTAAAGCCGAATGATAAGGTCAATAACTCAGTCCTTCTCTTTTCTCTGTAACTGCTGGTCAGTGTGAAAGTTACTGAGATAGACGTGGTATCTGTGGTTTTACCCGCTGTAGGCTTTACTGAACTAAGTAACCTTAAATAAACAGAGACAGGTGTCTTCCAGCACACCTGTCTCTGATTCTCTCTAGAAAACTGATGGAAAATCTGATTTCACATCAACTTCTTTTTTTCTTTTAGGCATTTATTATATAATCCAAATAGCTTATAGACTGTTATAATTCTGTCAATGATCAAAGTTCTTGGTGGGAGAAATTTACCTGAAGACAGGATTAAAAATGTTGCAAAGAAGTGGAAAAGTTTGACCCAAAACTGGGGGGAGTCAATAAAAAGTATCATCTACATACAACATTAATTTGAGGTTCTTAATATTTTAAACTCTTTCCCAAAATAATGAAAATAAGAAACACAAGAGACAGAGTTTTATGGCAGATGTTTCTAAACTACCTGCAGCCAATCATATCTAAACCTGTTCCATCCTAACGTCAAACATTTTGTAGCATGAGATGGTTTTTGAGGTTATGGACACCAAAGTATAGCTGCAGTAGGATTCAGTAACACGACACCAACAGATCCTCTCGTTGATTTAACTGTCCTGCAGGTCCAGCTGCTGATCTCAGCTCAGGATGTGGAGAACTACAAACTGATTAAGGCAGACCTGGATCGTCTCAGGACTCTGGTGGAGAAGTCTGAACTGTGGGTGGAAAAGAAGAACTCAAGTGGAGCAGAAGGAAAGAAAGACAAGAAGGAGAAAGACGAGGTGAGGCTGTTTTTAGATTTAACTTTACAACTGGGAGCAGGTTTACTGATCCAAACACATCAGAGAACAGTTCTGAGTTTCATGTTCACATAAAGAAACATGTTAGAAAGATGAAGGGAACTAGATTTTATCAGGTTAAAAACGGTTGAAAGCAGAGCCTTAAAAACAGACTTACAGCAATCAAAATAAATACAGTTAGGCTGAGAAATATTGTTATTGTAGCTGTTTACCAAAATATCTTCCAGATATAATATTAAATATAATCAACGTGGGTTTAAAGTTCAGACCCTCAGCTTTAATTTTATTGGATTCACGTCCAGATTGGATGATGAGTTTAGGAACTGCAGCTTGTTATTGCATATGGGTGTCTGTCTCCAGCGGTCAATGGGTGAGGGGCGGGGTCACACCTGGACAGGTCACCCTAACCCACTCACTCACACTGGAGGATGATTTAGAGTTCTAAATTGACGTGATGCATGTGGGACGAAGCTGGAGTCCCCAGAGACATGCAAATTTTATGCAGAAAGGTCCAACCTGGATTTGAACCCAGGACCTTCTCACAACTGTGCTACCCACTGCACCACCGTGCAACCATGTTTTATAAATATTAAAGTTTTAGTATTTTATTCTTCAGCTGATGTTTTTTGAGGAGATTTTTCTGCTCATGGTGAATCAGTCATTTTTAACAACTGAACTTAATAAATGACAAATTTCAGTTTTTTTTTCTTCTGTTAAAGAGATGAACATTTTTCTGTCTGACCGTCAGGTTTGTGCACTGATGGGATGTTTGAGATTGATCGTGTTCATGTGAGAAACAGATTACCTTGTGTAGAGCACACAACCACCCGCTGGCAGGAGGACATCGTTGGCATTAGCTTCATGTTTGTCTTCTAGCTAAACAACAAACACATTCAAATATTCACTTTTATTTACTTGAAAGTCTTTTGTAGTTCTAAAAACAAACAAATATATTTATAAAACTTTTCCATTCTGGTTTCTGGACTTTTGGTTGTGGGACTTTATGCAGGTGTTTCAGCTGAACATCTGGTTCTGGGTTCTACTTGCAGTGGGACTTTTCTCTTGTTGTCAGTGTTTCTCTTTTCTTGTTTCTTTTTAACACTGACCACCTTTTAACATCACAGTGTGTATTGTGTGTACTGTGTGTACTTTGTGCTGTACTGCGTGTATTGATGTGGAAACTTCTTGTTATGTGGGTCAGTGTTCTTCTGATTGTATCGGCTGTTGTCCATCTACTGTCTGCATGTGGTTTTCAGAATGTTTGATATCAAATAAGACCAGAGACATGAACAAGTTTAAGGGTCTGTCTTAGACCTGCAGTCAGGACCTGGTCTTGGACACGCTGTTATTTCACTGCTGATCAGAATTCTGTTAGTATTAAACTTCACAGTTTTTATTTGTTTTGAGTTACAGAACCGTGTCTAAAAGACGGCACTAGAAATATTTCAGCTAGTTGTTGATGTTGTCCCACCTCGTTGTCCACGTCCTCTGATTAAAGCAGTTATTTACGCAGGTCCAGCGTAGAACTGGTTTTTGGTGAACATGGTATTGAAATAAAAAGCCACATGTTCTGAACTCGTATCAGGATAAATGGGGACACCCTTGGTTTGGATTTTCATTACATTTGAAAATTGTAATTTCCTGAGAAAAAAGTAAAAATATTGATAACTTATCCTGAGTCGCTATGGGACGGTAGATGTTACCAGAGTCGAGGAGGCTTTTCTGGTGATTGACCGTCTTCATAGTTTCTGTGTAGATATTCCTGTCTTACCGTCTGCATCCTGCAGGGGACTTTAGAGGACACGCCTCCAAGGAAGGAGAAGCTGCAGAAGGGTAATGAAAACTACCAGAACGTCAAAGAGGTGAGAAAACTCATCCGTCTGTTGTTCTTCTTTCACTTTTAATCTGTTTTGTTTGTCTGTTTTTATTGTTGTGTTTCTGCATTATGAGTCACACAATCAACCTGTCAATCAGTCAATGTGGGCGGGGCTGTAACAAATCTCCTCTTGCTCTCGGTGATTACACCTAAATACTTTCCCTGCAGTTTTCAGCATCAACCCACATAAACAAATAAAATATTAAACTTTTCTGGTCTTAAATAATAAAGAAATAAAATCAACTTGTTTTTAATGTGATTTCAGCTGGAATCAGTTTTACTTTTCTCCTTCGGTTTTTCTGATTAAGATCAGCGTTGAGACGATCACAACTTTCACTCTCAGGTTCAGTCAGAAACTGTTCACTGTGGTTCAAGTCCTGGACCTGTTGTACTGGTTGTTCCCATCGGTAGTCTGTCCTGAAGAAAGATTGAATCTTTTAAACCTGAGTGGTTGATCAGATAGTTACAGCCAGCATGATCTGAAATACAAGTCTGTTTTAAACAAAATGATTAAAGTTATTTGTATCCAAGTGGTGCAGATACAAAAATATCTAATATAAAAACCTTTAATTGTTCAGAACGAATAAAGTCTTTGATTAAAAACAACAGAACTGTTGAACACACCTGTAGATGACAGCGACGGTCTATAGACAATCAATCAATCAATCAATCAATCAATCAATCAATCAATCAATCAATCAATCAATCAATCAATCAATCAATCAATCAATCAATCAATCAATCAATCAAAATTTTACTTCTTGTAAGTTTTTCGTAACTAATATTTGTATATTTACTGTTTATCTTGTTTGTTTTTTTACAGAACAAATAATAGAAATAGAAAAAATTACAAGATGACGTGCACGAGAAAAATCATAAACATGAAACAAGGAAATTTTAGAAAATCGCTCATTTTTGAAAGTGAGTTTAAAGATTAAGATGATAAATGAAGTAAAATGTTAAATAAATGAAGAAAAAGTTCTACACATTTAGTTTTATGTTCATCTGTAGGTTTTTTTGAATGTACACAATCTAAATGTTATAAGTAAATAAGTGCTGGAAAAGTGTGAGAAAGTTCTGAAAGTTCTGGTTTTGGTTGTATTTCACCTTGTTCTGTCCATCCTGTTTGACGGCTGCAGATCCTGGAGAGGCTGAATAAGATGTGCAGCACCGGCGTCTGGAAGAAGCAGCAGAGGTTACTGAAGAACATGGGAGCTCATAAAGTCATGCTGGACCTGCTTCAGGTCTCCTACGACAAGGTGAGACTGGATACTCCAACCTAAACCTGGTCAAGTCTCAGGTCTGAATGCGTTTTATTTGTTATATAAACAGGTTTTATCTAGACCTGGACTCGTTATAGAACTAATACCAGACATATTGGGACCTGTTGGGTTCCTTGAGGCTGTGTAACATGATTCCTTCCTTCCTTTGTGTAGAATGATGTGAAGATGCAGGAGATCATCAAGTACACGCATCTGTTCCTGCAGAGGTTCTGCATGGGGAACCAAGAGAACCAGGCTCTGCTGCACAAGAACCTCAACCTGTTCCTCAACCCTGGGGTAACATGCCTTAATGAAATCACCTGCTTTAACCAACAATATTCAGGTGTCCATGAGACTAGACCCTCTGGTCCACATGTCCTAGTTCTGGGTTCTGGACTTCCATGTGGTTTAGTTTTCCTGGTTTGCTTCAGCTCTTCTTCTCTGTCATGTCTCTGTTTGTTCTTTAGTTCCTAGTGTAATCTAGTTCCTGGTTCTTCTTCTCTGTTCCTCAGTGATCTGTTTGAGGTACCTGCTCACCATCCTGCTGAATGCTCCGTGTACAGACTCTGTCCTGTTCTTCATGTCGTACCTGTCTGTAGTTTTTACTTCTTCATCAGCTTTTCCATTGCAATTATTAATATTTTTAATTTTTACTGAAATACTTGATCTCCAGAGTCCTGCCTGCATCCAGGTCTATGTTCCACGCCACCATGTGGTTCTGTGGGCTGTTGTGGTTCTTTCATTTTCCTCCCTGCAGTCAGACTCTCCTGTTCTGTAACGTGGTCTGGATCTGGAGGTCTTTCAGAGTCTGGCCTCTTTTTCACTTGGGTTTTGTCTGGATTCATCAGCTGCCGGTCTTCTTAATGCAGGAACGTTGGTTGAACAACAACTGAAAAAGTTTCCAGGTTTTTCTGTTAATGTTCTCCAGCTGCTTCATCTCTTGAGTCATCCTGATGGTTGTTTTATTTCCTCATCGTTGCTGCAGCTGCTGGAGGCGGAGACAGTGCAGCACATCTTCAGTAACAACTACCAGCTGTGCAGCGAGATCTCCGAGAGCGTCCTGCATCATTTCATTCACTGTCTGGCGACGCACGGCCGCCACGTCCAGTACCTTAACTTCCTGCACACCATCATCAAGGCCGAGGGTAAATACGTGAAGAAATGTCAGGACATGATCATGACTGAGGTAAAGGCAACACTCAGCGTTTCACCTTTATAGAACTGTCTCAGTTTGATGATGTCATCACAGTGTTTGGTGACTCCTCCTAGTTAACCAATGCCGGGGAAGATGTGGTTGTTTTTTACAATGACAAAGCTTCCTTTAACACCATGCTGGAGCTGATGGCAGAGAGCAGGGAGGGAGTTGGAGAGAACAGCCCACTCAGGTAACCATGGCAACTGTCTTTAACTCATCAAACCACAAACTAGCCGTAAAATGGACATTCATTTCTGTTCAGACTGACACAAAAAGAAGTTTTATTTTGAAACTTCTTTTACAGACACGTAAACACGCTCCGTACATACAGGAGAGAGGAAACAAAGACAGCAGTTTGTTTTATTTGTTTCTGTTTTCTGCTGCTTGTTGAGCTTCCTGCAGAACCTTCATGCAACCACCACGTTCCCACCTGACGTGCCGTGTTTCCTCTGCAGGTACCACATCTCTCTAGTGGAGCTGCTAGCCGCCTGCGCTGAGGGGAAGAATGTTTACACGGAGATTAAATGCACGTCTCTGCTGCCACTGGAGGACGTGGTCCGAGTGGTGACACATGACGACTGCATCACTGAGGTTTTTGCATCTCCGAGCAGCTTCATGCAGGATTCACACGTCACAGAGAAAATAACACGTCTGTGTTTACAGGTGAAAATTGCGTACGTGAACTTTGTGAATCACTGTTACGTGGACACAGAGGTGGAGATGAAGGAAATTTACACGTCCAACCACATCTGGAAGCTGTTTGAAGACTTTACAGTCGACATGTCTCGGGTATCGAAAGTCAAAATCACCAAACGTTTTCAGTCTTTAAATCAGATCTGTGTCGTCTCTCTGTGTCCGGCTTCCTGTTCCGTCTCCGTGACGCTGACGGCGTTTTCTTCTGCAGGTTTGTAATAAACGAGAGAAACGTCTCTCTGATCCGATCCTGGAGAAATACATCATCAACGTGGTGTTTGACACCATCAACGCCTTCTTCAGCTCGCCGTTCTCTGAAAACAGCACGTCTCTGCAGGTGAGGAACACGCTGATGTTTGTTAGTTTGACTCTGTTTGTGTGTTTGTTTACATGTTTGTTTGTTTGTCTGTTAGACACATCACACCATCGTGACGCAGCTTCTGCAGTCCTCTGTCAGACTGTTGGACTGTCCCTGGCTGCAGCAGCAGCACAGAGTACAGGTGGAGGTCTGCATCAAGACATTGTCTTTGACAGGTAACGCACACCTGGCCCCGCCCACTTATGTTACATCAGGAACTCTCAGACTTCCCTGTCAAAGGAACTTCTTTCCCACCCCAGTCCCTCAGATAAATGTATTCCATTAGAAAGAGATCATGTGACACTGCAGGATGATGTGAGATCAGACAGAACATCATGTGACTCGGTCACGTGTAACAATAAGATCAACTCACCTTAAATCCTGAATGTTTCTTTAGGTATTAAATCACTGGTTCTCTTAATAAACAAGCAGGTTTTTTAAACCTGGAATCACTCAGCACCTTCCTTCAGGTTTATGGTCTGATTTTATCCATCAGACATGTTTTACCTCAAATATCACGTAATCAACCTAACCACCACAAAAAAATTTTATACTCATGTTTTAATTTGTTTATATTGTATTTTAAATCCTTTTTTATAATTAATTGTAACATCTTGTCATCATATGATGTGATGCTTAAATTGCTTTAAACCCATAGAACTTATTCCTTTATATCCAAACAAGTTTATTCTGAATACAGTCGTTATTATTTAAGTTTTTTTCTCCTCTCTGCAGCAAAGAACCGATCTATCTCCCTTCCATTGGAGCTGGAGGCTCAGATCAACAACGTGTTGTCCAGCACAGCTCAGAGCTCTCTGAACCGCTCAAACCCACTCTACAAATCAACGACCCGTTCACCCAGACCCGTTGCCTTCGGCAACCCGCTGGACTACAAGAACATCATAGACAAGCTACAGGTATATCTGTAAACCCAGAGATGTGGATTCTATAAACCTTTTAATCTGTGAGTGAGTAAATCTGTAAACCCAGAGAATAAATGAGTTCATGTTTATTCTGTCCTATTTGTCGTTTCCTTCAGGACATCATCAACACGCTGGAGGAGCGTCTGAAGCCGCTGGTAAACGCTGAGCTCTCTGTGTTGGTGGATGTCCTCCATCAGCCTGAGCTGTTGTTCCTGGAGGGAACTGATGCCAGACAGCGCTGTGAGTCTGGAGGCTTCATCTCCAAGTAGGTCGTCTTAGTTTAAAACACACTTACGTTCTGCAGACAGAGGCATGATGGGAAATGAGATGGGAAATGGGAAGATCTGTTTGTTTCGTGCAGGTTGATCCAGCACACCAAGGCTCTGATGTCCTCAGAGGAGAAGCTGTGCATCAAAGTCCTGAGGACATTGCAGGAGATGCTCATCAGGACTCTGGACTTTGATGAAAAGGTCAGCACGGTCATAAGGTCACATGACATTAGAAGGTCCTTTCCTGTCCAGCCTGAAACTGTGAGGTCCGACTGACGAGGTCCGACTGACGAGATCTGACTGACGAGTTCCGACTGACGAGGTCCGACTGACGAGGTCCGACCGGCCAGATCCGTCCGACGAGTTCCGACTGATGAGGTCCGACCGACGACGTCCGACCGACGACGTCCGACCGACGAGGTCCGACTTACGAGGTCCGACTGACGAGGTCATGGCGACGTCTGACCGACGAGGTCCGACTTACGAGGTTCGACTGACGAGATCTGACTGACGCGTTCCGACTGACGAGGTCCGACTGACGAGGTCCGACCGATGACGTCCGACCGACGAGGTCCGACCGACGAGTTCCGACTGACAAGGTCCGACAGACGAGGTCCGACTCACGAGGTCCGACTGACGAGCTCCGACCGGCCAGATCCGACCGACGAGTTCCGACTGACGAGTTCCGACTGACGAGGTCCGACTGACGACGTCCGACTGACGAGGTCCGACTGACGAGGTCCGACTGACGAGGTCCGACTGACGAGGTCCGACCGGCGACGTCCGACCGACGAGGTCCGACTGACGAGGTCCGACTGACGAGTTCCGACTGACGAGTTCCGACTGACGAGGTCCGACTGACGAGTTCCGACTGACAAGGTCCGACAGACGAGGTCCGACTCACGAGGTCCGACTGACGAGCTCCGACCGACCAGATCCGACCGACGAGTTCCGACTGACGAGTTCCGACTGACGAGGTCCGACTGACGACGTCCGACCGACGAGTTCCGACTGACGAGGTCCACTGACGAGGTCCGACTGACGAGTTCCGACTGACAAGGTCCGACAGACGAGGTCCGACTCACGAGGTCCGACTGACGAGCTCCGACCGGCCAGATCCGACCGACGAGTTCCGACTGACGAGTTCCGACTGACGAGGTCCGACTGACGACGTCCGACCGACGAGGTCCGACTGACGACGTTCGACTGACGAGATCTGACTGACGAGTTCCGACTGACGAGGTCCGACTGACGACGTCCGACCGACGAGTTCCGACTGACGAGGTCCGACTGACGAGGTCCGACCGGCGACGTCCGACCGACGAGGTCCGACCGACGAGTTCCGACTGACAAGGTCCGACAGACGAGGTCCGACTCACGAGGTCCGACTGACGAGCTCCGACCGGCCAGATCCGACCGACGAGTTCCGACTGACGAGGTCCGACTGACAACGTCCAACCGACGAGGTCCGACTGACGAGGACCGACTGACGAGGTCCGACCGGCGACGTCCGACCGACGAGGTCCGACTGACGACGTCCGACCGACGAGGTCCGACCGACGAGTTCCGACTGACAAGGTCCGACAGACGAGGTCCGACTCACGAGGTCCGACTGACGAGCTCCGACCGGCCAGATCCGACCGACGAGTTCCGACTGACGAGGTCCGACTGACGAGGTCCGACTGACGACGTCCGACCGACGAGGTCCGACTTACGTGGTCCGACTGACGAGGTCCTGGCGAGATCCGACTGGCGAGGTCCGACTTACCAGGTCCGACTGGCGAGATCTGACTGACGAGTTCCGACTGACGAGTTCCGACTGACGAGGTCCGACTGACGACGTCCGACCGACGAGGTCCGACTGACGACGTCCGACCGACGAGGTCCGACTTACGAGGTCCGACTGACGAGGTCATGGCAACGTCTGACCGACGAGGTCATGGCAACGTCTAACCGACGAGGTCCGACTGACGAGGACCGACTGACGAGGTCCGACCGGCGACGTCCGACCGACGAGGTCCGACTTACGTGGTCCGACTGACGAGGTCCTGACGAGATCCGACTGGCGAGGTCCGACTTACCAGGTCCGACTGGCGAGATCTTACTGACGAGTTCCGACTGACGAGGTCCGACTGACGAGTTCCGACTGACGAGTTCCGACTGACGAGGTCCGACTGACGACGTCCGACCGACGAGTTCCGACTGACGAGTTCCAACTGACGAGGTCCGACTGACGACGTCCGACCGACGAGGTCCGACTTACGAGGTCCGACTGACGAGGTCATGGCAACGTCTGACCGACGAGGTCCGACTGACGAGGTCCGACTGACGAGGTCCGACTGACGAGGTCCGACCGGCGACGTCCGACCGACGAGGTCCGACTTACGTGGTCCGACTGACGAGGTCCTGGCGAGATCCGACTGGCGAGGTCCGACTTACCAGGTCCGACTGGCGAGATCTGACTGACGAGTTCTGACTGACGAGGTCCGACTGACAAGGTCCGACCGGCCAGATCCGACCGACGAGTTCCGACTGACGAGGTCCGACCGACGACGTCCGACTGACGACGTCCGACCGACGAGTTCCGACTGACGAGTTCCAACTGACGAGGTCCGACTGCGAGATCTGACTGACGAGTTCTGACTGACGAGGTCCGACTGACGAGGTCCGACCGGCCAGATCCGACCGACGAGCTCCGACTGACGAGGTCCGACCGACGAGGTCCGACCGACGAGTTCCGACTGACGAGGTCCGACCGACGACGTCCGACCGACGACGTCCGACCGACGAGGTCCGACTTACGAGGTCCGACTGACGAGCTCCGACCGGCCAGATCCGACCGACGAGTTCCGACTGACGAGGTCCGACCGACGACGTCCGACCGACGAGGTCCGACTGACGAGGTCATGGTGACGTCCGACCGGCGAGGTCCGACTGACGAGGTCATGGTGACGTCCGACCGGCGACGTCCGACCGACGAGGTCCGACCTACGTGGTCCGACTGGCGAGATCCGACTGACGAGTTCCGACTGACGAGGTCCGACTTACGAGGTCCGACCGACGACGTCCGACCGACGACGTCCAACTTACGAGGTCCGACTGACGAGGTCATGGTGACGTCCGACTGACGAGGTCCGACCGGCGACGTCCGACCGACGAGGTCCGACCTACGTAGTCCGACTGGCGAGATCCGACTGACGAGTTCCGACTGACGAGGTCCGACTTACGAGGTCCGACCGACGAGGTCCTGGTGAGGTCTGACTGATGTTCTCTCTTGTTGTTGTTTCAGGGAATTTCATTGCGTAAAGTTTTACTTCAGAACTACTTGTTTCCAAACAAGAAGAACAACCAGAAGAACGATCTGGCTGAACTGGGAGCGACAGGTAAACTGTGTCATACTGACTTCCCCAACACAGCTACTATTACTTCCTGTTGTTCTTTCACAGTAAAAGCCTTTTAAAAGCCTCAGCACATTTCAGGATGTGTAGGTAAATGAACACGTGTTCAAAGACATTCTTTAACACGTCAAACTCTGCTGCTATTTGTGAAGTAACAAGACACAAACGCATAAAACAGGTCAGGTGATCAACTACAGCCTCATTCTAAACCCCTGTTCCGGTTCCGTTCTAAACCCCTGTTCCGGTTCCGTTCTAAACCCCTGGTCCGGTTCCGTTCTAAACCCCTGGTCCGGTTCCGATCTAAACCCCTGGTCCGGTTCCGATCTAAACCCCTGGTCCGGTTCCGTTCTAAACCCCTGGTCCGGTTCCGATCTAAACCCCTGGTCCGGTCCGCATGTCTAATCATTTTCCCTCCAACACTCAGGCCTGGAATGTGTTAAAGTGGTTCTGGACCAACAGTTCTCTCGTCTTTCTTTGGACTTTAGGTTTTCTGTCCATATCGGTTCTTGTTCATAAACATTTATTTATTTATACTTCGACCTCTGAGTCACACGTCACACACCTAAACATATGTAATGAGCCCCGAGTCAGGTCACCCATAACGGAGAACTGAACACAGAACCAGTTTAAACTGTTTCCAGCAGCCTGTCAGAGACCCAAATAGTGGATTCAGTTTGTAGCTGAAAACGTGACAGAACCTGGAGAACATCAGAACCGCTTCTGCTGCTCTGAAACAAAGAAATGAGAGAAGACTTTGAACGGGAGGATTTGTGAAGCTTCGTTTCAGAAAACGAGTCGTTTAAATATGAAGTGTTTTCTAACTAGAACATAAAATGATCATTAAACTCATTTCACTGCTGCACACGCTGTCGTGTGTCAGGTGGTGAACAGGAGCGAGACTGGGCGGCGGTGGCGGCGATTCAGTGTCATCTGGACCGAGAAGGAGGAACGAAGCTGTTCACAGATCTAGTGATGAGCACCAAGAACGACAAGATCTTCCAGGAGAGCATCCAGCTGGCCATCTGTCTACTGGAGGGAGGAAACACTGAGATCCAGGTAACACACCTGAGTGTAAATGCAGCTGAGAACTGAAAGGTTTGACTGGATCTAGTTTTTGTTGTTTTTTACTGAAGCTGCTCTGACGGTTGAAAGAAGATGAAACTGTAACATTTACTCAGCAGAAGCTTCTCACTGGAGATGTTGCTCCAAACACTAGGACTTGATGAATCCGACTTCCTGTTTGTTTGTAGAACTCTTTCTATAAGCTGATGATGGGGGACAACAAGTCCGAGAAGTTCTTTAAAGTTCTTCACGACAGGATGAAAGAAGCTCAGACGGACATTAAAGCAACAGTTTCAGTGAACGTCAGTGAGATGACACACAAAGCCACCGAGAAAGAACTGGACAATGGTGAGCTGAATTTATTCATCAGTTCTTTAGTTTTTACTGGTTCTGGTGAGTTGGACCTCAGCAGTCTGCAGTTTCACTTAATTCTGTCTCTGTTTAGTCCCTAAACTTCAGTACAGTTGTTCCATAAAGTTATGATGTTTTCTTCATCTTGTCTCGATTAAGTTGGTTCTACAACCTTGGTACTTCCTGGTTCTGGAGGTCATCCGCTCCTGGTCCAGGGCCAGTCCATCGCCCCGGTAACGGGCACCTCAGCTCTCTCAGTTCAGCCAGCAGCCGAGCAGCGGGAGGTGGAGACGGAGATGGGACCAGCCGTTACCATCATGAAACCGATCCTGAGGTTCCTGCAGCTGCTGTGTGAGAACCACAACCACAACCTGCAGGTAACTAATGCTGATTATTAATCAACCAGTATCCACAAGTTAGTTAACACTAACTATCTACTGACCAACCACAACCTGCGGGTTAGTTTATATGTGGATTTACCTGCTTAGAGTTTGTTTTCTAACTTGTAGTAAATGTGATTTAATTGTTTTTCCACTACAGTAAATAGTGGTTTAGCACCACCTGGTGGTCAGTAGGAGAAGTGCTGCATCAGAACTGATATCAGACTTCCATTTGGGTTTTCAGAACTTCCTGCGCAACCAGAACAATAAAACCAACTACAACTTGGTGTGTGAGACTCTGCAGTTTCTGGACATCATGTGTGGCAGCACCACTGGTGGACTGGGTCTACTGGGCCTCTACATCAACGAATCAAACGTCCACCTGATCATCCAGACCCTGGAGACCCTTACAGAGTACTGCCAGGGGCCGTGCCAGGAGAACCAGGTCCAACAGCACACAGTTCATCTCAGAAAAACAAGTTCAAAACCAACAAAACTCAAAGTGTTCCATCTGGTCTGTGACAGTTCATGTCTTTAGTTATCAGAAGACCAAACGTTCAGAACTTTATTTTCTTGTTACATCACATCCTGTTCAAACATCTGCAGTTTTAACTGAAAATCATCAGAAAAACGTCACCTGTTGTTTTAACGTTAGTGTTTATTTCTTACTGGATTTTGTCTCATGAAATCTTTAGTTTCCGAACTCAAAGCATTTGAGCTTTTATTTTGTAAAGTGTGCTGTTTGACCTGCAGAGTAACTTCATCAGATTTAATAACCTTCACTGAAAACCATCCTGGATCAGAATAAACACACCGTTTAGTTCTTTATGAATCCAGTTATCTATAACAGTGTGACTGAAGTTCTAGTTCTAACAGGAACAGGACTGTAGATTCTGGAGCAGATATCTTCATCACAACATTTAAAGAAACAAAACAAACCCTGAGAAGTTCCAAACTTCTGGGTCACCTCGGCTCAGGAGGACTCGTCATTAACGGGGACTTTATGTTTCAGACGTGCATCGTGACCCACGAGTCCAACGGCATCGACATCATCACGGCTCTGATCCTGAACGACATCAGTCCTCTCTGTCGTTATAAAATGGAGATGGTTCTGCAGCTGAAGGTATGACGGACCACATGACTCACCTGTACGTTCCAGACCCGCCATGTAGTTCAGGACTCTTCATCCGGTCTCTCAACAGTCTGTTTAGATGCAAATTTGAATCCTAAATGTTAAATGAGTCTGAAAATTAAGTTTTTATTCAAAGATATAAAGATTATATCAACAAAAATAAAGAGAAAAAAAAAGAAAGTTCTAAAAGCCTTTTAAGGTGATGAATCCAGGTCAGAACATCTACAGTTTCTGAAATCTACTTGTTTCTGAATTTTGTACTTTATTTAGATAAAAAAAAACTCTTGATGTCTGATTCAAAGTTTCAGTCAAAATGTGTTTCTGTTGTTCAGGATCATGTTGATGAAAGTTATTATATTTTTAAATAAACATGGATGTGATTCATGATGACATGTCTGACAGACTGAGTCAGCAGGTTTTAGATCTTAGAACTTGTTCTGCAGATTAAAGTGGTTGTAAAACCAGCATGTAGTTACTGTCTGCTGCCTCTAGAGGGCATCAGAGGTGTTTCATGTCTGAGACTTTTTATAAAGTGATAAATGTTGATGTTTACTTTTGATTAAATAAGATACTGGATTAACTTCTGTTTTCAACCTGGTTGCCAGGACAACGCCTCCAAGCTCCTGCTGGCTCTGATGGAGAGTCGTCATGACAGCGAGAATGCTGAGAGAATCTTGTTCAACCTGCGGCCGCGAGAGCTGGTCAGAACCAGAACCAGAACCAGAACCCAGCGCTCATGAAGCAGCAGCTTAGAGTCTGGGATCCGTGTAACGGTGTGTGTGTGTGTGCGTGTCTGCGTGCAGGTGGAGGTAATAAAGAAGGCCTATCATCAGGACAGTGAGTGTGAGGAGGTGGAGGTGTCTCCGCGGGAGGTGGGACACAACATCTACATCCTGGCACAACAGGTGAACAAATGCAGCCTTCTGATTGGCTGTTTGTCCAGTTCTGATGTTCTGGGATTGTTTGGACTGGTTTTACAGAACAGCAGGAAATGAAGCTGTTTATTTTGTAGCTGGCGAGACACAACAAAATCCTCCAGAACCTCCTGAAGCCTCAGAAGAGGAGTCCAGAGGGAGAAGAAGGCATCTCCTCTATGGTAACTGTCCATGTGTCCATCAGTCTGTCCTCTGGTCCTTCTGATTCTCCATCACTAACATCTTCCTGCTGTTTGTCTCTGCAGCTGAATCTGAACAACCGCCCTCTGTCCCAGATGTTAAAGTCTTCAGCTCCAGCTGCTGTGGTGGAACAGGATCCACTGGAGTACTACGACCAGCTGACTGCACAGATAGAGGTACTTTTACTTTAGTACTACTACAGCATCTGACTGTCCCCTCAGAAACAAACTGTTTCTGCCAGAAGCATCAACATTTACACAAACAGGTTTAAATCAGGACAAATTAAAACCGTCTGACTGGATTTTATTGGTTCTTTCATATATTAAAACATTCATTCTTCTTCTTCATGGATGCTTGTTCTTCCGCTTCAAGCTCGGGTCCTCTACCAGAGTCCCTGAAGGACAGAGTTCTGTGAAGTTGTTTATGGGATCTGTTGGAGCCACTGTCCCAGTTTAAGGGTCACGGTACCAAGTGCTCCAGTGACCACTGAAGTTTCTCTAGTTCCTGGTTCAGTCCTCAGTGTTTCTCCAGCTTCTCATGTTGATGTTTCATCACCTGGGATCTCTACATCCATCACTTCTTCTGTAGTTTATCGATCTTGACCATCCGGTTTAACAGCCATCATGTGTTTGTCCATCTGTCTCTGACATCCTGCTGGTACGTGTTGGACTGTTTGAGGAGCTTGTTGGGTCCTGACAGGTGTGGTGGACTCAGACACTATTGGGGTTTCCTCAGCTGTTCAGTAATCCTGTTACTCAGTGCAGGTTTGGTTTATAATTGGAACAGAAATCATTCATGTAACTACAAGAGGTTTTTTATAAATCCGTCCTTCATCAGCAGGTCTGGAGTTCCGTGTTTCTTCTGAACGTTGTTCATCATCATGTTCTTTGTTTCTGTGTTCAGATCGTCCGTGAGGATCGCAGCATGGAGCAGATTGTGTTTCCTGTTCATCCCATCTGTGAGTTCCTGACTGAGGAGTCAAAGTTCAGAGTTTTTAACACCACCGAGCAGGATGAGCAGGGGTCAAAGGTCACACACTTCTTTGACCAGACGTCCTTCCTACACGGAGAGATGGAGTGGCAGAAGAAGCTGCGGAGTGAGTATAAACACTGAGACGTTCATGTTCCTGTTGAAGGATTCTGGTGTTGATGGTACCTGTGGGTCTGGACCGTCTGCAGGTATGCCCGTGTTGTACTGGTTCTCCAGACGGATGAGTCTATGGGGTACCATCTCCTTTAAGCTCGCCCTCTTCATCAACCTCATCATCGCTTTCTTCTATCCCTACGACTCGGGTCAAGGTACAACTGATACACCTTTAAGCAACGAGCCACTGTCACACCTGACACCTGAGACTGATGAGATCTGCTGCCTCCTCTTCCACAGCAGGAGCCATCGATGACTCCTTGTTGCTGATGCTGTTCTGGATCTTGACCGGTCTCTCAGTCCTGGGTTTGTTCTCTCAGCAGTACGGCCTGCAGCCTCTCACCCTGGCTCTGATCCTCAGGTCCATCTATCACCTGGGCATCGGCAACACGCTCATCCTGCTGGGGTCGCTAAACGTAAGAAACACATCAACACAAACCTTCTGATCCAGTTCTCGTCTGTTTCCCTTCAGCAGTCACTTCTTAACTGGTTCTGGATCAGCAGCCCTCCAGAACTTCCTGAAGTTTTATACATCTTTGTCTTGTTCAGGTTTTGTGTATATGTTGAGTTCTCGGCTGTTTGGGAATCAAACTGATGTTGTTGTTTCCTCTGAATGTTCTTGTACATGTTCTCGTCGTCTTGAAGCTCCACCAGACTGACTGATGCATGTTTCTGCCTCCAGCTGATCAACAAGGTGGTGTTTGTGGTGAGTTTTGTTGGTAATAATGGGACCTTCATTATGGGCTACAAGGCCATGGTGATGGACATGGAGTTCCTCTACCACCTGGCGTACGTCCTCACCTCCACACTGGGACTGTTTGTCCATGAGCTCTTCTACAGCATCCTGGTAAGTTGGAGAACACGCAGTGGTTCTGGTTTCATCAGGGTTCTGTTCACGGGAGAAACGCGGTATGTTTCTGTTATCTGTGCAGCTGTTTGATCTCATCTACCGAGAGGAGACTCTGTTTAATGTCATAAAGAGCGTAACTCGAAACGGGCGCTCCATCCTGCTGACGGCGCTGCTCGCGCTCATCCTTGTCTACCTCTTCTCCATCGTGGGCTTCCTGTTTCTGAAGGAGGACTTCATCATGGAGGTGGATCCTCTGCTGCAGACCTCTGCAGGTAAGAGCAGAACATCCTGGACTGAACTGGTTTTCCTGAGAACTTGTTCATCCTGATGAGTCTTTGTGTGTTCAGCCCTTCACAGCGAAGCCTCTGAGGATTTCCTCAAGTCGTGCTCTTCAGACAAAGTCAGCTGCACAGCAGAGACCAAACTAGAAAAAGTCCCAGAAGAGGAAGGTACAAACTGCAGAGTTCCACATCAATTTCTTTCTGGTTCTTCAGACTCGTTACAGTCTCTCACCAAGAGGTTTCAGCACAACAAACCAACATGAATCTCATATTTTACATCTGAAAAAGAAAGAACTAAAGAAAGCGATGATGGATGGATGGATGGATGGATGGATGGATGGATGGATGGATGGATGGATGGATGGATGGATGGATGGATGGATGGATGGATGGATGGATGGATGGATGGATGGATGGATGGATGGATGGAATTTGTTATGATGATGTTTGTGTTTTTCAGAGGAGG
This sequence comes from Pachypanchax playfairii, assembly GCA_006937955.1. Lineage (NCBI taxonomy): Eukaryota > Metazoa > Chordata > Actinopteri > Cyprinodontiformes > Aplocheilidae > Pachypanchax > Pachypanchax playfairii. The sequence continues at coordinate 477,704 of SSNP01000114.1, read as the reverse complement.
CTAACGCGGAGCGGACGTGTGACACTCTGCTCATGTGTATCGTTACTGTGATGAATCATGGATTGAGGAACGGAGGAGGAGTCGGAGACGTTCTTCGAAAACCATCAAAGAACGTAAGAGCAACATCTGGGAAAGCTGCACGTTCTGCTGTTGCTGTTAACGTCAACATAATGATCGTTTGTTTGTTTCAAAGTATCCAACACCTTACAGCTCATTAACAAGATGCTAACAGGTAAAGTCTGAGAATTTAAATTTAACATTCAGGTAATAAAAGCCGAGCTGTCACCCGTGTACAGGAGCCGCTTTTCCCCGCTCGGGTCGTCTATGATCTTCTCTTCTACTTCATCGTCATCATCATCGTACTCAACTTGATTTTTGGCGTCATCATTGACACGTTTGCCGACTTGAGGAGTGAGAAACAGAAGAAGGAGGAGATCCTGAAGACAACGTGTTTCATCTGTGGTGTGTAGAAAGATCCTCCCTGATTGGTCCATCTGTCATTCAGCTTATACATGATTCTTTATGAACGTCTGCAGAGTTCCTGGTCAGAAACATTGTTTTAATACAGATGTAACTGGAATCACATGTAAACATGTTCCACCACGTTGTGGGAGATTATAGCTCAAACCGACCAATCAGAGGGCTGAAAGCTTGGTCTCCTATAGAAAACATGTGTGTTGGCTGCAGGTTTGGAGAGAGATAAGTTTGATAATAAGACGGTGTCGTTCGAGGAGCACATCAAACTGGAACACAACATCTGGAACTACCTGTACTTCATAGTTCTGGTTCGTGAGAAGAACAAGACGGACTACACCGGACCGGAGAGCTACGTTGCTCACATGATTAAGGTGGGAACCATTTTGGACTTTTGAAAGCAACACAGCTGTGATCTGGAGTTAAGATGTTCAATCCGTCTGTCACAGAACAACAACCTGGACTGGTTCCCACGGATGCAGGCCATGTCACTAGTGGTAACCGATGGCGACGGGGAGCAAAACGAGATGAGGATGCTGCAGGATAAACTGGTATCGACCATGAAGGTGGTGACGACTCTGACGACTCAGCTGAACGAGCTCAAAGAGCAGGTAAACACACCTACACAGAACCGAACCGGATCGGTTCCATTTCAGTCCCGAGAGGGATTCAAACAGACAACTGGACACGGTTCTGCTCCCATTGGAACGTGGTGTTGAAAGAGATGCAGGATTAATAAAAACATAACCACATTCTCATCAGAGTGTTAGGAGGGTTAACAGGTGAGATCATCAGGTGTTACCTCCTTCTGGTAATCTAGGACCAGATTCATGGAACCACTAACAGGTTGAGTTAAACCAGGTAACCTGAGGCTACCTGATCGGTAGTTCAGGATTCTGGTGGATAATCAGCTGATTGCATAGTTTATTAAACTACCTTGAGATTACCTGGATGAGCGTGAACAGGTACTGGTCCGGTTCTAACAGTTTGGACTCACTGTGTTTAGATGACGGAGCAGAGGAAGAGGAGGCAGAGGATGGGCTTCGTTGACGTTCAGGCAGGAGCGAGCGGCGCGCTGCCTCCCACAGCAGCAGGAGGAAACCATCAGATCTACAAAACATAAAACCCTCAGATCAACGAAGCATCCAGCTGGACTGATGCACAGAACCGGAGAACAGAACACGGAGCCGTCACGTGTGTTCTGCTGTAGTTCTACATGTTCATGACACCAGCTTCATCTTTAGATTCTAAAAGTTCAGCATGAGTTCTGATGTTCATTAAATACTGCTGAAAAGTTTTGAGTGTATAAATAAACATATTACAGAATGTAAATAAAAACAAACACTGCGATCCGACTGTGTGCATCAGCAGGCAAGTTTTTCTGTGACATAAATTATGATGTGAATTTTAGTTTTAGACTGTAAAACTTCTGACAGTCTTCGTGTCTGTTTACTGATGAAAGGAGTGAAGATCACGACTACATTAGAGATGTTGAAGTCATGCTTCTTGTTGTAACTGAAGTTTTTTAATTATTACCTTGAATAGGACAATAAAATCTATGTGGTCCCAAAAACCCTTCCAGATGTTCCAGCTGTGTTTTCACTCACAAACCTTCTTTAAAAGGTGTTTATCTGCAGCATCGTCGTCCTGAGTGACAGCGGGGGGATTTAGGGGCCTATCTGTGGGTTTCAGTGGCGTCTCCTGGTTGTTCAGATAAAGTAAGTTAATAGTGTTGGCCCGTTTATTCCGGGATCCGCTGGTCTCTTTGTGTTTGTGTTGGACGACAGGTGCTGGGACTAGCTGGAGGGCAGAGGCTTTACCCTGCAGTACTGTGGCATTAACACTGAGCACGCATTGTTTTGGGACTGTGCAGAGAACAGTGTGTTATTTCTATCGTACTGCATCATTACAAATAATAATCACATCTAATAAATAGTGTTTATAAAGCTGCAGATCATTTCCTGATGTTTTTAGGAAAATAAGAAACATGCAGAAGTTTAAAAAACTTTGATGAAAACTTGATTAAAAACTTTTGAACGTGAGCGATGAGCCACATTTCACAGATTTTTCTGTTTCCTGCCTCCTGTTGTCTCAGGATGATCCAGACCTGAGAGGTCTGATCTGGGACTGATACTCAGTTCTGGTTTTACTACACTGGATCATCAGATTAAGACATTTTGAACCTGTTTAGGTTGATAAAAATGGATCAACAGAAACCTGCAAAGATCTAAACATAAGCAGCGAAGCTTTCCTCCGTCTCAGTTCTCTGCAGCGTTTCATGTGTTCTGTTTCCTGTAACAGTAACATGTCGTTACTCTGATGGGATCAACATCTGCTTCATTTCATCAACCTACATAAACATGGATGACGCATCGCCGTGGTGTAGAAAAGTAACACCACGGGGATTCTGACATTCTCCTGAGGAGCTCGTGTTTGATGTTTAGGAGAGTGTGTAGTGACTTCCACAGAGATTCAGTGTGTGTGTGTTTGAACTGGACGTCTGCAGGGATTATTACAGCTGCTTGTGTCAGTATTTAGGTTTTACGTCTGATTTTCAGGGATCAAAGAGAAACAGTTGTAAAAGGTGACACCAAACAAAAAAAGCAGGAAAAGACGAGAAGTGAAAGGAGCAGAAATTCATCAGGTTTTGCTTCATCTGAAGGGAAACTGAATGATTCATCATCGTATCGTTTGATTTCATTCATCTAACAGCTGATGCTGAGAGCAGGGAGACAGCTGACAGGGTCACAGGATGGATGGATGGATTACAGAGATATGAGCTGCAGTAAATCTGGAACTAAACCTTTATTTATAAAAACCTCTTAACACAAAGAACCACAGCTCAGACTGCAGGACTCACTTCTTCTAAATCATCCCACCATCATTTATCACCCACAGTATTACCTGATCAATCAATCTATCAGCAGAAACCCATCAGGTGATCATTTAATGCCTGCTGATAAAACCCAGTTTCTGCTCAACAGGTGGAGCAACTCATCTGATATCAGCTGCAGATGAAGAAAAAGTGTGACAAGTTTCATCATGTTTATTTCCTCCCTGGAGAAACATGTAGAACAAAATATTTAATGAGACTGAAGTTTAATTCCTCATAATGTAAGAATCTGGTTCACAGTGTTAAAACAACTTCAGGTTTTTCTTCATTTGTCTCATAATTAAAACCATGTTTTGTTGTTTTGGGACTGAAGAGCTGCAGATTCACTTTAGGAGTTTCACAAACTTCATTTAGACAATTTGAATCTGAAAATGTTGAAACTTGCAGAATAAAAACGGAACATACCTAAAAGCTTTAACTGTTACAGAGATTGATGAAGGTAGTTTTAAATCGAAGGACAAAGGAACATGTCCATCTTGGACTAGAATCTGGCTGCATATGTTCCACCAAAATAAACCAGATTTAAAGAAATAAGATATTAAAGATGATCAATCTGATCCGAAGAGTAAAACAAGTCCTTAAATGGTCATGATGGACACAGAGAAACGAGTTTCCATAGATAGACCATGACGCAGGAATGAGCAGAGAACCCATGAAGCTTTGGATCTGACTCATTTTGTTTTTTCATCCTGACCACAGCTGCTTATGACCGTCCAGTTAAACCAGTCTGTCCAGTGAGCTGCGGAGGACGTCACATGTCTCAGGGAGGTTTTAAAGTGAGCTGATGTTCAGCGGGACATCCTCACTAAGAACGCCACCACGCCACGAACACCTCCTCAGGCTTCAGACGCGACACAGTGAGTACACGCTGACATGTTTACTACATTACCCATCAGCCTTAGAGGCTGCAGCTGGGAGGAAACTCCAACATCAGCTGTTAAATTATAAACACAATTAGAGGATATTTAACAAACATCATCAGCTGATGTCTCAGGTTTTGGTCTGATGCGATACGTGAGAAACAAACTCAGACGGTTTTATTTAGTAGATTCTTCTAAAGTTCAGAAGAAAAATCACCATCAGATAAATTCACTGTAAATTATTTTAAAGTTTAAATTAACTTTATGTTTCACAATCTGAAACCAGATGAAGTGAAGAATCAAACCTCATCTGTTTAAATACGACCGGTTCCAGATCCGGTTCTAGATCCAGTTCCAGATCCGAGTCTTTGCATGAAATGCATCAGGACTCACACATGCAGCAGCTCTTTAATCTGGGAAATATTCCAGGTTTTTAATGAGTCCATCTTCTGACCATGACATTCATACTTCATCTCGATGATGGAAGGGAACAGAGAAGCTCTATTGTCCTCTCCAGTTGGACCTGCAGGACATTTGTTGTCTGATGTAACTGATTTGTTTACAGACCGGATTTGTTGGGGGTATTACAGGGACCCCCGCAGCAGCTGTTAGAGCTCTGAGAGCCGAGGTGATTGACCGAGGGAGACCAACATTACCATGAACATCACTGACATACCAGTTTATACACATCGCTGCTCGAGACTCACTGGAAACTAAAATTAGAATCAGACAGGAAAACTACTGGTTGGTCACCAGGTGGCGCTAAAGGCTCCAGCTTTAGGTGTTTAAATAAAGTTCTGTTAAACAAACAAATCCAAAACCAAAAAGAGTTTAAAAGTATTCTGAAATATTGTTTGAAATATGTGTAAATAAAACAGGTAACTTTGAATATTTTGTCATGATGTTTCTTATTTTATTTTCAGGATCTATTTGATCTGATTAGTTTCTTTATTCTACATGTTTTGGTGTTTCACTCTGAGCCAATCAGGTTTGAGCTTGAGGTTCCAACATTTTGAAGACCGTCTCCTGCTCATTTGATGTTGAACCGTAAAATTTAAACTGGGTCTTTAACATGTCAAGCAGAACGTTTAGAGATGAGTGAAGGTCTGACAGATAAAAGGAACATGTGGATCTGTCTTCATGTTCTCAGATGTCTCGATTTCTGGAGATGGTAGAATTTGGAGAAGCTGCTCGTTACCTGCGACTCACCAACTTGGAGCAGCTGGCTGCTAAGGCTCAGGCCTTCGATGGTAAATACATAGCTATTCTAATCAGCCATAACATTATGACTACCTACCTAACATGAAAAGCCCCCCAATGACCACCAAATCCTCCCTGACCCCTCTCCACATGGACTCTACAAGACAGAAGATCAGCTGTGGTTTCAGGCTCCATCAGCAGATCCATTACATCCTGGAGTTCTGAGCTGAACTTCTATTAGATCAGAACACCATGGACCAGCCTTCACTACCCACAGGTAGTGATTCCTGGAGTGACCATGTCTGTGGTTAACTGGTCTACCTTCGTTAGACCACATGGTCCTGATCTCAGCAGACCAAAGAACATCCTACAGAGCAGGTTGAAGACGTGTTTTACATCTACCATGGTTCCTCCTCCAACACATCGTCTTCATGTGTTGCCATGACAACAAGATCCAGTGTTTCCACATGACCCGTTAGTGGTTATAATGTTATGGCTGATCAGTATTTACTCCTATTCCATTGGGTGTAAATATTGTCCATCCATGTGTCTGAGACTATTAAATAAATTGAATTTAATCTCCAGGAACGAAACGTGTTTGGGTTCCGGATGATGTTGAAGCATACGTTGAAGTGGAGATCAAGGAGCTGAACGGAGACAAGACCACTGTGGAGACCAAAGATGGACGGGTTCGTTAACCAGCTGTCTGAGGAAGTCTTTTTATTAGTTATGTTTTAAATAGATGGATGTAATATCATGTCTGACAGACGCCTTCACATTCAAGAAACTGAAAACTTCCTTTAATGCAGTTTATGCCACCACATAATATTCAGTTTTTCCTTTGTAATCTATTTATTTTACTTTTAATCAGCATCTTGATCATTTTTCGAATGGAAATGGATTATATTTAAATGAATTCTTCATAATTTCCTCTTGTTGATGGGTGTAATGGTACTGGATACTTCCTGCTGTTCATTTTAGCATCTGATAATAATGTTACTGACTGTTTCACACAGGCAGGTTTACTGGACCGAACGTGGGTCGGTTTCCTGTAACTCTGGTTTAAAGTGCTACTCTCTGTGATGTGCTTCAGTTTCTGTTAGTAAAGGAAGACGACCTGCAGCCAATGAACCCTCCTAAGTTTGATATGATTGAGGATATGGCCATGTTGACTCACCTGAACGAAGCGTCTGTACTCTTCAACCTCAGGAGGAGATACAGCATGTGGATGATCTATGTTAGTGCTGCACGTTAGAAAACTGAGTAGAACTTTTACATCTTAGGAACTGATATTTACTGTTTGTGTGTCAGACGTACTCGGGTCTGTTCTGTGTGACCGTCAATCCCTACAAACTGCTGCCGGTTTACTCCCCGACTGTAGTAGCAGCCTACAAAGGGAGGCGTCGTGCAGACATGCCGCCACACATCTACGCCATCGCTGACAACGCCTACACTGACCTGCTAAAGAGTGAGTGACCCGTAACTTCCTGTTTCTGAACTCAGCAGATGAATCAGCTGATGAGTTTGTACTAGTAGCTTGTGTTTTGTAGTTTGGTGTCTTTTCACACAGACAAACTGCAAGTGAATGAAAATGTTTCACCATAAAAGTACCATAAAAACAAAAGGTAAACACGTGTTCTGGCCCATCAACATAAAAACTACATACTGCAGGTGTGGAAACACCTTTTAAGAATCACCTTGTTGGAGCTAAAACCCTACTTTCTGGATGTGGACACAACTTCAGCTCACACCTTGAGTTTAGAGCTTTTCAATGACTCGCTGGTTCAAAGGCCAGAGTTCAGTGGCATAAACAAAGAAAAACCCTCCTCTGATCAACTAAAACCAAGAAAATCAGCAGCTCACGTCCAGAAAGAAGTTCTGAAAGACCTTCAGAAAGTTTGAAGAACTGTTGATCAAGACCACTTTAAAACAATGGTGGTGCACCACAAGGCTCTGTTCAAGGACCTTTTTTATTTTAAGCACTTTCCTTTGAAAACAGTGAAGTTCAATGTCTGAGTGATATTGATTGTTCTTCCACAGATCGCGAGAACCAGTCAATGCTCATCACGTAAGTCCAGTTTACAGCTGCTTTAGTATTAAACCTCATTGATGATTTGATTGTGTTTAATTATTTTATTACATTTAATTATATTTAATTAAATTCTGAGTTTAGTCATGGAAAGCACACCAAATGAACCCACAGCAGAACATGTAATTAACAGTTTCATTTATCAGAGGAAACTTACATCAAAGTGAACGGCTCCATCTGAATCAAACTGTTTTTCATCCTCTCATCAGAGGTGAGTCAGGCGCAGGTAAAACTGTCAACACCAAGAGGGTGATACAGTACTTTGCCATGGTTGCTGCCTTGGGAGAGAATGTGAAAAAAGTAGTAAGTTATTTATTTGTTGAGCTCTTTTTTTCATCTGTTATTGTTAGAATAATGAACCTGCTGATTTTGTGGTCTCCTGCTTCTCTCTGCATGTGTTCAGGGTTCTTTAGAGGATCAGATCATTGAAGCAAATCCAGCCATGGAGGCATTTGGTAACGCCAAAACCATTCGAAATGACAACTCCTCTCGCTTTGTGAGTTCAGTACAGCTAACATCAACGATGGAGCTTTGGTTCGAGTTTGTGAAAAACAGCTTATAAAGTTGTGAATGTGATTTTATATTTCAGGGAAAGTTCATCAGAATTCATTTTGGGCCAACTGGAAAACTAGCATCTGCTGACGTCGACATCTGTGAGCTGTCTCACCAAAACAGATCATTTATTATAGTGTCACATTTCTTCCAGCAGGAAAACACTCACATGTTTTACATGAATGATTTAAAAATGCAGATTTTTCAACTTTTGAACGTAAACATCAGTAATAGATACAATAGAAGAGGTTCTGTAGATATCTTAAAATGTTTCCACTATTGTTTCATTAGATCTTCTAGAAAAGTCCAGAGTTGTGTTCCAGCAGCCAGGAGAGAGAAGTTACCACATCTATTATCAGATTCTGTCCAATCACAAGCCAGAACTGCAAGGTAACTAGACCGACACAATAATCTGATAAATAAATGATATATATAAACTTCTAGACTTGTTTTAGCGCCCCCTACATTGGATTCAGATATGAACTGGGAATAACCTACATAATCCTTAAACCTCTTTATTCCAACAATTTCAGCAGTAATAATAATAACAATGTGTTGCAGACATGCTGCTGGTGACCACCAACCCCTACGACTACCATTTCTGCTCTCAGGGTGTGACCACAGTGGAGGGCATCAATGATGGGGAGGAGCTAAACCTGACGGATGTAAGAAACACACCTGCTTCTCATACAAACGCTTCTCTTCTGCACTTTAAAGGTTAATAAAGTGGTGTATGTATCTGTGTGCAGAGAGCCATGGACACACTGGGTTTCACTCCTGAGGAGAAGTATGGCTGCTATAAAATTGTTGGAGCCATCATGCACTTCGGCAACATGAAGTTCAAGAAGAAACAAAGAGAAGAGCAGGCTGAAGCTGATGGAACAGAGAGTACGACATGTTTAAACTTCTTATCGTTGTTACGGACCTATCTGAGCTGAACCATGAGCCCATCTGCTGGATTATAATATGATCTATTAGGAGCTCAAAACTACCAGATCTGAACAAGACAACACATTGTTTACATCTAACACATCTTGGTTTTTTCAAAGTGTATTTAATCAATAATATTACACAGAATATTTACTTGTATTTAATGCATTAAGGTGTGGACAAGGCTGCATACCTGATGGGCATCAGCGCCTCTGACCTGCTGAAAGGGCTGCTGAACCCCCGAGTTAAAGTTGGAAATGAGTTTATTGTTAAGGGGCAGACTGTGGAACAGGTAATCAGTGAATCACTCACAGTCTATAATCTCACAGTAAACAATAGATTTAAAGTGGACAGGTGTTTCTGGTCTGACTACAGGTCAACTATGCCGTGGCGGCCTTGGCCAAAGCTACTTATGACCGTATGTTTAAGTGGCTGGTGGGACGAATCAACTCGTCTTTATACACGGCTCTGCCTCGTCAGTACTTCATTGGAGTTCTCGACATCGCAGGATTTGAAATCTTTGAGGTAAAAACTAAAACAAGAACATACATTTCTGAGAAGGTGTTGGCTTCCACCAAACACTTCAGATAGGTTGGTGTGTTTTAATAACACTACCCAGAAGTTCATATGTGCAGAGACGATGTTCTGAGCTACATCTCCAGAGTCAGCGGGATCGTTCGCTCTATTACATTCACACATTAAAATCAAAAGCTTAAAGTATTAATGCCAGTTTCAGTTAACTAATGCATTTCTTTTAAATTTTGGGATTTAACTGACAGATTTAACAGTAATTTGAATCAGGTGTGTCAGACATGGGAAACAACAAAAGAACTTTAATTTATTTTACCTGTTAATAGAAAAGAAAAAGGGTTTTCAAAACATGCAATTCTACAGAATAACCAGAGACCCCTGACTTAAAGGTGAGAGGATGGAGATAAATGCTCTGAGGGTCGAGATAATGAGAGGAGCACCATACAAATCAAATAAGACTGATAAAAAAGAGGTTGTGATGAGGGATGGAGAGATTAGGCTGCAGAGAGATAAGTAAGGATGAAGACATTGAGTGAGATAAAAAGAGGATGTAAGAAGAGAAGATGGAAAGAGGGGGAGGAGGCAGGACGGCAGGGTGGGGGTTGAAAAACAAGCCAAACATTGTCTAAAGGATCAGTCAGGTACAAGGCAGCCAGGTTACTGCGGTCGAGGCGTGATCCTGATCACAAACTGAGTGAACAGCATGAAAATGTTTCTGTCTTTTGCAGTTTAACAGCTTTGAGCAGCTGTGCATCAACTTCACAAACGAGAAGCTGCAGCAGTATTTCAACCACCACATGTTCGTCCTGGAGCAGGAGGAATATAAGACTGAAGGGATCGAGTGGACCTTCATAGACTTTGGTCTGGACTTACAGGCCTGCATAGACCTGATAGAGAAGGTGTGTTTGTTGTTCAGGGTGGTTGGAAACACGGTTCTTATGATCATCTAACAAATGAATCTGTGTTTCTGTGAGTAGCCGATGGGCATTCTGTCCATCATGGAGGAGGAGTGCATGTTCCCCAAAGCTACAGACCACAGCTTTAAAACCAAACTGTATGACCATCATCTGGGGAAGTCTCCAAACTTCCAGAGACCACGACCCGACAAGAAGCGCAAATACGAGACGCACTTTGAGTTGGTTCACTATGCTGGAGTGGTGGGTAGCTACTAGTTTAATGTATAGCTAAATGTAACATTTCTATATGAAGGAAATAAAAGGATCCCAGTTATCAGTGTCTCATGTAAAGTCTGTGGCGTCTTGCAGGTGCCTTACAACATCACAGGCTGGCTGGACAAGAACAGAGATCCTCTGAATGAGACGGTGGTGGCTCTCTTCCAGAAATCCTCCAACAAACTGATGGCTGGACTGTTCGAGAACTACATCGGCTCTGAGACAGGTAACGTTCACCTTGTTAAACTTCACAGGTCAGAGAGGGAAGGTGAGCGACACGGTGTTGACCATGTGTCTTTTAATGGTGGGAATTTAGTTGGTGATCCAAAGAGAGAGACCAAACACAGGAAGAGGAAAGCAGCATCTTTTCAGACAGTTTCTCAGGTGCACAAGGTGAGTTAAAGGGGCGTGGCAGAACCATCACGCACTGCATCAAACTGATTAATGTTACAGGTACAACACGACTTCAGACTGGACTAGAAGGGCAACATGTTTACATCAAGTCTACACAAACACTGAATGTTTAGAAATGTTGTTTTCAGGGTTCAGTTGAGTTCATCCATCTTTATCAATAATTAATCTCAGATGCAAAAAAAAGATAAATTCGTTTTCTTCTGCTGGATTTGGTCAATATTTATACAACACAAAGAAGATGTCACATATATTTTCTATTAGATATTTAAGGAAGCTTTTAATCTCTTATTTTAGCATCCAGTACGACTTTATGAATCCATAATGTTCTAATACTAATGTTTTCAATGTCTTTAGAAGGTAAAAACTTATAAAGGGAAATAAATATAAATAAAGGGAACGTGTATGTTTTTTAATCTGATTCTCATCTAATCAAAGAGAGTCTGTAGCTTTACTCAGTCCTGGGTAACGAACTGAATTTTACTAATTACTAAAAACTCTTTTACTTTCTTCTAAACAGATAAAAACAATCTCACTGTAAATGTCTCTTTGCTGAGTTACAGGAAAATCTGAATAAGTTGATGGCGAACCTTCGCACAACTCAGCCTCACTTTGTTCGCTGTATAATCCCCAACGAGAGCAAGAACCCAGGTAAAACAATCCTACATGGCTGTTGATTTAATCCAGGTGGAGTAAACACCAAACATCAGAGCAAGAAGCTGATCCGTCTCAGTTTCTCCTGACGAGTGAAAACCTTGTATCATCATACACGTAGAGGATAAAACATCAGTCCCACAACACAGCGGATCAACAATAATTAGAATTCATTATGTGTAACATTCTGACTACTGTATGTGTTGTTGATTGAAAACGATCGATGACTTTAGAATGAAACATGTAACATGAGAACATCTCCTTTTTGTTCCAGGTGTGATGGATCCATTCCTGGTTCTCCATCAGCTGAGATGTAACGGCGTCCTCGAGGGAATCAGGATTTGCCGAAAGGGTTTTCCAAACCGAATCCTGTATGCTGAGTTCAAACAACGGTCAGTTCCAATCCAGAACAGTACATGGTTGGTGATGTTTTACTTCACATGGACAAGAACTTCTTGTGGACTTTAAAGTGATCTACACATAAAGGATCCTGAACTCACGGGTTAAAGAAGTTGTTTAAAGTCTGATTTAAGGTGAATTTCCACGCTGAGATTCATGTTGTTCTTTCAGTTATCGGATCCTGAATCCTTCAGCGATCCCAGAGGACTCCTTCATGGACAGCAGGAAGGCTGCAGAGAAGCTTTTGGGGTCTCTTGACGTAGACCACACCCAGTACAAATTTGGACATACAAAGGTGCAACAAACTCTTCCTGCTTTAGCTTCAGCTGATCTTACATTTAAATATGATCCTGTTTTTATTATTGATTCAACTTCTTTTCAGGTTTTCTTTAAGGCGGGTCTGTTGGGACAGCTGGAGGACATGAGGGACAACCGTCTGTCTCACATTATTACCAATGTTCAAGCCATATGTAGAGGAAAGCTGATGAGGCTGCAGCGACAGGATATGATGCTGAAAAGGTTCATCAACTTCATTCTTCAAAACCACTCATTTTATTATATAAAAATTAATCTTTCTGTTTTTGATGATGACGTCATAAATCCTGGACGGTTTGAGGACGAGTAGTTCAACGTTTCTTGTAGCAACTTAACTTTTCATAAACACATTTTTATTGTTGTTAATTTTTGGCTGAGGGGGTCCAACTCCAGACCCCGAGGACCACAGCAGGTTTCCCTCTAGATGTTTAATCTGGATTAATCCAGATTTTATGGGTCACTAAAGAGAACTGTGAGATTAAACTGTGATGTCACTCAGACGTTGTCTGGAGTTATTTTGTAAATTGTTTCTTTAGGGACGCGTCGATGGTCATCCAGTTCAACCTCAGGGCGTTCTTCTCAGTTAGGACTTGGCCATGGATGATGATGTTCTATAAGCTCCGCCCACTACTGAAGAGCGCCCAGGTGGAGAAGGAACTGGCTGCTCTGAGAGAAGACTTTGCCAAGTTAAAAGAGGCTTTTGGCAGGTCGGTTTACTGGTTACAGAGTAAATGAGCTGTGACAGATCGTTACTGTGATCTTATGGTTGTGTTTGTTTTTCAGGTCAGAGGCGAAGCGGCGGGAGGCCGAGGAGCGGCAGGTGGTTTTGGTTTTAGAGAAAAATGATTTGGCTCTGCAGCTTCAAGCAGTAAGTGAATTTTAACAGGAATTGTGCTGCATTTTGTTTTCTGACAAACTAGAAAAGCAAAACAATTTTCACACAAAAAGGAAGATGTTGTTGATAAAATCCAAACAGGACTAACACTGAGGGAACGTTCTGGTTCTGAAGAAGCTTTTCATAGTTTTAGAACTATTAGAGGTAAATTAATCTTTTTAAATTGTTGCATAGGAACCGTATCAGATTTTAATTAAAGGAATTGGTTTTATAAAATCTTTGAATCAGGAGCAAACAAAGCTTCTAGACAATAAAAGGAAGTGACTGATACAGCCATAAGGTTCAGTACTCAGCTTCATTATGCAGCTGTCTGATACACCAATGAAACTAAAACACTAAATTAAAACTAAATAAATTACAGTAGTGTGCAAAAATCTTAATCCACTTCAAAAACACTTGTTAAGAATTAAACCTTTCAAATGAATTTAATCAGCATTTCTCCAAGTTTGGGAAAAATCCTGCAAATCCCTGAAACAGAACCTGATGTTTCATCCTGCAGCTGATCCGTTCAAGAGAAAGAAGGGTCCTGAGAGCCAGACCCCTCTGCAGCCAGACCCCTCTCGATCCGTTTGCTGCTAACACAGCTGGACCATCATTTCTGTGTGTATTTCTTTTGTCCCAATCATTCAGGAGCAGGACAACCTGATGGACGCAGAGGACCGCTGTAATCAACTAATTCAGTCTAAAATCTCACTGGAGTTGAAGCTGAAAGAGATACAAGAACGTCTGGAGGATGAGGAGGAGGTGAGCGCCACGCTAATGTCCAAAAAGCGTCAGCTGGAGGACGAGGTGTTGTCACTAAAGAGAGACGTGGACGACCTGGAGATGACACTGGCTAAAGTGGAGAAAGAGCGACATGGAGTTGAGAACAAGGTGTGAAGCCACTCAACCACCTGTTGGTTTCATTCACTTCCTCTACAGAGTAACACAGTTCCTTCCTTCTGTCCAGGTGAAGAACCTGTCACATGAGATGTGTGTTCTAGATGAATCCCTTTCATCTCTGAGCAGAGAGAAGGCTGCCCTGCTGGAGGCCCATCAGCAGGTACTGATTGACCTTCAAGCACAAGAGGACAAGGTCAACATGCTGGCGAAGGCTAAAGTTCGACTGGAGCAGCAAGTGGACAATGTGAGAATCAATCAATCAATCAATCAATCAATCAATCAATCAATCAATCAATCAATCTCATCTCTAACATCCAAGTGATAAATAAAAGAGTAACAAAGTTTCAGGACAGTCAGTCTGTAAAAACACTGTCAGATATTCTCAGCTGTGTTTGAGTGAACCTGCTACAGTCTTAGTCTAGAATCTGAAGTCACATGTTTATAAACCCCATCAGTCTTTTTATGGAAACAGATGTTACATCATGTTTACTAAAAACAGTGAAACTAATTGAATTAATTAACCTAATAATGAAGTGACCCAGAGAAATAACTCCAAAGCTTGTTATGAAACATGTTTAATCATAACTGAAGAACTGGAGAACCTCCAACCCTCAGTGTGGATGTTCAGACTGAAGGTTCAAGTCTCAGGAGCTCAGCGTGGTTCAGTTTTCATCACAATGAACCACTGTGTTACTGCAGAAGTCCTGAAGGACTAAAGTATGATGTATTCCTGTGTTCTCACTTCTCTGCAGGCTGAAGCCTCCTTAGAACAGGAGAAGAGGACTCGGTGTGACCTGGAACGGACTAAGCGTAAGCTGGAGGGGGATCTGAAGCTCTCCATAGATTCAGTAAAGGACTTGGAGAACCAGAAGGAAGAGCTGGAAGAGAGGCTGAAGAAGTAAGTATTTATGAACCTTATGAAGTGACTCAGCCGTTATCCACTTCCTCACAACTGGTTCTCTTTATTTTCTCTTCTCTTAAGAAAAGACCTTGAAATGGACCAACTTCAGGTTAAAATAGAAGATGAGCAGAGTTTGTCTGTTCAGCTTCAGAAGAGGATGAAAGAGCTTCAGGTGGGTCTAAGAACAGAACTTTTCATTTACCTGACTTCTGATTAAAGATACTTTAAAGTGGTACCGATCCATCAGACTCGTATTGAGGAGCTGCAGGAGGCGCTGGAGGCGGAGCGGCTGTGGCGTCTCAAGGCTGAACGTCAGAGAAACGACATGGCGAGAGAGCTGGAAGAACTGGGGGAGAAACTGGAAGAGGCGGGAGGAGCCTCAGCAGCTCAGATCGCCCTCAACAGGTCGTTAAGATTATTTAATTTGACCTTCTAAACAGTTTTCATAATAAAATCTGTTTTACAAAAAGAACAGCTTAAGGCTGCAGTCACCAGGTCATGACCTCAGCAAGTCATATTATTTTGTGTTGAACAGGAAGAGAGAAGCAGACATCCAGAAGATGCGACGGGAGCTGGAGGAGGTGGGGCTTCACCATGAGGCGACAGCCGCCACCCTGAGGAAGAAGCACTCAGACATGGTGGCAGAACTCAGTGAACAGATCGATGCTCTACAGAGAGCAAAACAGAAACTGGAGAAAGAAAAAGCCGAGATCCAACTAGAGGCTGACGACCTGGCTGCTAACGTAGAGCAACTGACGAGGACAAAGGTGCAAAAAAAAAAAAAAAACACAAAGTCCACAGATCTAACGTCCGTCCTCTCTCTGTAAACTAAAGACATTCTCTCCTTCAAGCAGCCAGAGTTTCATGTGATCTTTTAAAGTGGTCTCGTCCAGGTCTTCTTCAGACCTAAAGACACAAGTCTGACCTTTGACCTCTGGTAAAAGCTTCCTGCATATTGTTTTTCATTTCTACAGATGATTTTATCTCATTAGCTCCTTAATAATCACCTGGTTGGAGCTAAAATTCTGTTTCCTGTCAAACTGTGTAATCTTTGGTTTCATAACTTGGGAAGAAATAATTGTCTCAGAGTGGCTGCTGATGACAAAGAGCCTGAAGATTTGATTTAAAACTGAGTCTTTGTTTAGTGTCTGTTGGAGACGCCCTGCAGATTATGAGCCTTTTTATACCTGAACAATTCAGATATCTTAAAAAATAACTAAAATCCTTTCATCTGAAAATGCTCAGGGATAAAGGACTAAAAATGAGTGTAAGAGTCTAACGAAAAACTGTAAAAGTTCCCCAAACCATAAAGAGTCTGAAGAGGTGTTGATCTAGACCAGATTCCAGGAAGAGATGAGGACTGGATCACGAGTTTAAAGAGATTTACCAAATCCAGATCAAACAGTCATGAATACTTTATATTAATTGTATTTGTGTGTGTAGGGGTCAGTGGAGAAGATGTGCAGGGTGTATGAAGACCAACTGAATGAGAGCAGAAGCAGAACAGAGGAGCTTCAGAGGCAACTGGCAGATGTTTCTACTCAGAAAACACGAGCGCAAACAGAAACCGGTAAAATAAACAAAAACACAAGAATGTCCATTCTGATGATAAATAATCTACAAATACCTCAACTCAATCTAACCACTAACCAGATGACCACAACCAGTAAAACCCTTTACTGTTGATTGACACGAGTCTCACAGTTAATGTTGGTACCGCTTTTGGTTTTCATACAGAAAACAGGATTTATGTTGTGCTGAACTGACATGGCTGGTTGATCAACTTTAAATATCTACGTAGCATTAATCACAAAAACCATAAGAGCCAATAACTGATGTTTACTGAAAAGAGAAGGTGTCCCAGCACCGAGCCCTGCAGACCCCTATAGAGAGAAGATGTTCTGAGTGACCCGTGTGACTTCAAACCAAGTTAATAATACTCAGTGGAATATTTGTGTTTCTGTCCTCTGTTGTATTCTAAGGAGAGTATCATCGTCGTCTGGAGGAGCGCGATGCAATGATTGGTCAGCTACAGCGTTCCAAAGCAAGCCTCAGCCATGACACAGAGAATTTAAAGAGACAACTAGATGAAGGCAGCAAGGTAGAACGCCAGCTGTAAACACGTAGAATGTTATTATAGTCTGTATTTAACAGTAACATCTAATCCTTGGTTCCGGGCTTCAGGCCCGTGTGGCGCTGGCTCACGCGCTGCAAGCATCCCGACATGACTGCAGTTTACTAAAGGAGCAGCTAGAAGAGGAGCAGGAGGCCAAAGCTGAACTGCAGAGGGCGCTGTCTAAAGCTAACAGTGACATGGTTCAATGGAAGGCAAAGTATGAGACCGACGCCGTGCTCAAAATAGAGGAGCTGGAAGATGCTAAGTATGATAATACCATCAGCATAAAACCCCTCTTATAGAATAATATATACATTAAAAACAGGACATTCATTGTATGTCCAGATGCAGAAATACAAATCTGCAAAGTTCTGAAAGGTTTGTTCTGGTGTTTGCAGGAAGAAACTAGTAGTGAAACTGCAGACTGCAGAAGAAGCTGCAGAAGCAACTCTGGCTAAATGTTCTTCACTGGAGAAAACTAAACAACGCCAGCAAGCAGAGATCGATGATCTGACAGCTGAACTGGAGCGTTCCAACGCTGCCGCTCTGGCTCTGGACAAAAAGCAACGATATTTTGACAAGGTTGAAAGATGTGACTGTAAATCATAATAAATCTAGAAGATGTGAAACTTGGTGAGAAGACGACCTTGAAAACAAGGTGGTTTGTGTTTGATGCAGCTGCTGAGCGACTGGAAACTGAAGTTTGAAGAAAGTCAAATGGATCTGGAGGCGTCTCAGAGAGAGTCTCGCAGTCTCAGTACCGAAGTCTTCAAACTGAAAAACAGCTATGAAGAAGCTCTCGATCATCTGGAGGTCGTCAAACGAGAAAACAAAAACCTACAAGGTATCTTCAACATGCACACACACACACACACACGCATGCACACACACACTGTGTTACTGGACTCCATCAGACCATGTGTAAAGAACGTGTCTGATCTGATGGTGTGACTGACGACGACAGTTTGTCACTGAGATTAAAACTGTTCTGAACTCCTTCAGTCAGTTTATTAAGACTCTTGATTAAATATCTATTTAATGCTAAAACACGACAAAAAAACGGCTGCAGAAATGAATCAAATCATGATTCAGATCTGGATGAGATGTTTCATTTACACACACATGCATGTTGGTTGCTGCTGATCATTATTTACATGCTTTAACAACAACAGTGATGATCATTATTATCATGTATTACTCCAGAGGAGATCCTGGACCTGACGGACCAGGTCAGTCAGGAAGGGAAGACCATCCACGAGCTGGAGAGGATGAAGAAGATACTGGATGTGGAGAAGAGCGACATCAGAGCTGCTCTAGAGGAGGCAGAGGTAACACCTCATGCTATAAACACCTGTCAGCTCACCTGAACCAATGATGTCACTGCTGAATCTTCCAACTCTCCACCAAACAGGGTACGTTAGAACATGAGGAGAGCAAGACCTTGAGGTTTCAGATGGAGCTGCAGCAGATCCGGACTGAGATCGAAAGAAAGATTGCAGAGAAAGACGAGGAGATTGAAAACCTCAGGTAGAGAAGCAGCCAATCAGAAGCTAGCATGATACACCAAGTTATAAATCTGTATCCATGGTGTTTGTTGGTGGGAGAATGATTCTCATGCTCTCTGCCAGGCGGAGCCACCAGCGCTCTCTGGAGAACATGCAGGCCAGTTTGGAGGCAGAGATTCGCAGTCGCAGTGAGGCAGTTCGTCTCAGAAAGAAGATGGAGTCAGACCTGAATGAGATGGAGGTTCACCTGGGACATGCTAACAAGCAGGCAGCTGAGAGCCAAAGGGTCATCAGACACCTGCAGACACAGGTAGGTTCACCTGGTCCAATCAGGAAAACAGCTGCTGGGTGGTCTGAGTTTTCAGGAAAAAAAATTATTTCCTAAATATGTAAAAAGAATTAAAGAAGAGAATCTATATTTGGGGAATGGGGAATCAGATGAGCTGGTGCTAATTTTTCAAACAGAAAATAAAACTGTCTCACTGACAGCTGGTACAACAGGTAAACAGGTGTGTAAAGACAAGGTGACGTATCAGCTAACAGATCTGAAGACGATTCTGGATTCCTGGTTCCTTTAAAGTCATTTTATTCTGTTGCAGGTTAAAGAGCTGCAGGTGGAGCTGGATGATAAAGTCCAGCTGACCAATCAGCTTCAAGAACAGATCGTCCTGTTAGAGCGACGATGTCTGTTGATGACAGCAGAGGAAGAGGAGCTCAAACAGATCCTGGAACAGACAGACCGAGCACGAAAGACAGCTGAAAATGAGTTGGTGGAGGTGTCAGAGCGAGTCAGTGTGCTGACCACTCAGGTACAGATCCTAACCTCACTGCTGGAAGAGATGGAGCTCTTTTCATTCAGTTAAAAGGTGTAACTCCTCGTTTCCTTCCTGTCTGTCAGAACTCTGGTCTGATGAACCAAAAGAGAAAGCTGGAGGCGGATCTGTCCCTACTGACGGGGGAGGTGGACGAGGCGATGCAGGAGAGCCACAGTGCTGAAGAGAAAGCTAAGAAAGCCCTCACTGATGTCAGTCTGAACACCGACCCAACAAGTTACTGAGCAAATAATAAGATATTAAACTGAATCTGCTTTAAAACACGTCAGAGTCCCAGAATGATCCAACAGAACATCCTTCCTGTCTCCTTCCTTTTATCCAGCCTTGATGAGATGTTAGTTAGTGAATGCTGTTCTTGTTTGGTTTCACCAGGCAGCTCTGATGGCAGAGGAGCTGAAGAAAGAGCAGGACAGCAGCAGTATGTTGGACAGGATGAAGAAGAACATGGAGTCTACAGTGAAAGGTCTGCTGCTTTGTGTGGAACACCATTAACCTTTAGCAAAACTGAAAGTTGTTTCCAGGTACCAGTTGTTAGAAACTCCAGCTGATGACACTGTTGTTTAGACACATGACTGATTTATAACCACAACATTAAAAACAACATGTGAAACGTTTTAGACCCCAGTTGGGAAATCAGCTGCAAATTCTTCACCAGCCTGATGGCAGAGAAACTCACTACTGGTGTTCAGACATGTTTATTTATCATCCCTGCAAGTTAAAGAAATCAGCTGACTCTTCTGAGAAGTTCTGACTGAACTTAGATTTGGTTTCGTATTAAACCAGATAAACCTGATGTGGATCTGTTTGGTTTGACTTTGTGTTTTCCTGATAGAGCTGCAGACCAAACTGGACGAGGCTGAGCAGATGGCTCAGAAAGGAGGAAAGAAACAGCTCCATAAACTGGAGACAAGAGTGAGTTAAAACTCCAGAACGCTGGACAGAATGCCTGGAGACATTATACCTGTCCAGGTGAAGACATGCTAGTAAAACTGGAGTGATGTGACAGTTTCTCTGCTGTGTGCAGGTTAAGGAGCTGCAGACAGAGCTGATGATGGAGAGGAAGAACAGTGAAGAGTATCAGAAAGGACTGCGTCGCTATGAGAGACGAGTCAAAGAGTTGACGTACCAGGTCTGACTCAGATACTGATGCTGCGTACAGATGTTCTGTTGGTTCTGTGCTGTTACTGGTTCTCTGTGTTTTGGCAGTCAGAGGAGGACAGGAAGACTTTACTGAGGATGCAGGAGCTGATTGATAAGCTGCAAACCAAAGTCAAGAGTTACAAGAGACAAGCCGAGAACGCCGTAAGTCTTCAGGACAACGCCAGAGAATGTCAAACGTTTAACGTTCCTAAAGTTGTTTAAAAAGTTGTGTCCATCTTGAAGGTGTTATTCTTCTGTCTAGGAGGAGCAGGTGAACAACAGTGCCGTGCGTTTCCGAAAAGTCCAACATGAGCTGGACGATGCTGAAGAGCGAGCCGACATCGCAGAGACAACGGTCAACAAGCTGCGAATTCGAACCCGTGAACAAACATGCAAGGTTGCCATGGTAAGTCATATGACTACAAACAGCTCATTAAAGTTTCAGGTTTGTAATGTTGTTTGTTTCTACAGATCACAGAATGATGCAGCGCTTCTTCATCAAACACCATCAGCGTCTGTGTGACTTTGCCGTGTTCCAGTTCAACATGTACCGTGTGTAACTATGTTCATGTGTTTATTTTAATGAACTGCTGTCATGTTTTATGAAACTTCTTTACTTTGATGAATGTTTTCTTCATTTATTTCACTGAGCAGTTTGCAACTGATGCTCAGTCTTCCTCACTTCCTGTTTTAGTTTGT
Organism: Pachypanchax playfairii; assembly: GCA_006937955.1. Lineage (NCBI taxonomy): Eukaryota > Metazoa > Chordata > Actinopteri > Cyprinodontiformes > Aplocheilidae > Pachypanchax > Pachypanchax playfairii. The sequence goes on along the minus strand of SSNP01000114.1, from coordinate 456,253 downwards.
AGAGCTTGTTCTTTTGACTTCTGCCCTTCATACCTGCTTCACCCCTTACCCCACCCCCACACACACACACATTTAGTTTTTTCTGCTTTTATTGTCTAGCTTTCTGTTTGTCTGAATATAAAACCTGATATAGAAGAAGGAAAGCGGCTCTGGTTATTTCCTGGAATCTATCATTCAGGTGTTGAGATGTAGTATTTAACAAATTAAATTAAAATATCACTAACATCTAGGTGCTTATGACATTTAGAAGCTAGATTTACACTATTCTGTTAGTTTAACACACATTTTGATTTTATCTTGTAATTTTGAGCATAATGCTGTGATTCATTAAACTTTATCAAAATCTATTATTTCATGCAAAATCTAATGTCCCTTTGTCTTATTATACAATGTCTTTAACCTTCTAAAATATCCTCTTATTAAAGTGAAGCATGTTGCCTTGTTACATTCAGGAAATAGTCTTTGCATTTTTATAGAATGACAGAACTTTATTCACTGCAGTGATTACTCTGAATCTTTACAGGAACTTTGGTTTTAAAACAAGCTAGCATCTTTATCGCACTGCTAATTAGTAAGAACTTTGGTTTTAAAACAAGCTAGCATCTTTAGCGCACTGCTAATGAGTAAGAACTTTGGTTATAAAACAAGCTAGCATCTTTAGCGCACTGCTAATGAGTAAGAACTTTGGTTTTAAAACAAGCTAGCATCTTTAGCACACTGCTAATGAGTGGATACATATTTCTGTAAAATAACTTTAAACTTATTAAATCGTCTTTCGGTGTTTTCTGTCGGTTAGGGTATTTGTTCACTCACCTGAAAACAGAAGAAATCGATCAGAAAAGCATTCAATTTGTTTTGTAAAGCCGAAAATCCCGCGGCGCATGCGCAGTTGCTCTGAAAGTCTGTTCCTGCCATCTGGTGGCCGGAAAATGTACAACACCCCCTACCCGAGGCTGCTATCATGAAGCGAGTCTAATACGTTGCATTGTGATGACATGTAAGACATGAAATCGATCGGTTTGGCCACTAGAAGTGTCATAATTACATGATATTTTGGGTTACCATGGCAATGCAGCTCACCAAAAACAACATCTGAGATGCCCCACAGCAACAACTGTCAGACATTTCAACATATGACATATCAAACTGACCAAGTTGCTCATCAGATCATGAATCCTGTGTGCACGTGATACATCAGATCGATTGGTTTGGACACTAGAAGCATCATGTCATATTTACTTATATTCATATATCAATATCATATATTTTATGTAATAATCTATAAAATACATTTCCATCAACAAGCCCATCACATCTGCGTCACCTGTCAGCTGTTACACAGACTTAGCTTCAGATCAGTGCAGCTTTCTGATTGGCTGAGGGCTTCTCACACATGCACACAGTTGCAATCCCTTTCAAAGGTTCTTCAGGAACATCACAGTTATTATTATTTTTATTATTATTGATAATTGCTAACTTTAATGGAGATCACTATAATGAAGATAGATCATGTTTATGTGGACATAAACTAGTTAAACCGTTGTGCTTGAAAGAAAATGGGTTTATCAGATCTGTGATTATGATTTTATATAAAAAAAACTACACTGGGTAAATTCTGGAGGTTGATAGAGAGAGGAAAGACATCATCATATATTTTTACATGTTGCAGAAAAACAGCTGTTTGCTTTATAACTTGCGGTTTCCAGCTTAACTGTGAAAAGAAATACATACATTTCTATTTAATGTATAAAATAAATGATTTAAACTGTATTTTTGTCCTTCAGTTTGTTTCTTCCTCTTTGATTGGTTGAGTTTATTTCCAGATCTATTTGTTTCTGAGATTCACATGAATGTTTCAGCTCTCACACACTTCAGTGGACAATGAAACTTTAACATTCAACATTTTATTCACATGTTAAAAGTGTATCCACGGGTCAGTGGGTGACTGTACAGGTGTGTTAGGTTTATATTCACTGTTTCACTACAATATTTCATTTTTTGTCCAACCAAAGGTCTCAGCAGTTTGTACTTCTGTTTCTCAGGACAGTCTTAGCAAGACCTCATTGTTCCAATGCTCGAATAAAAAAACATCTACACATATAAAATACAATATATTGAAAAAAGTATTGAGACATCTGCCTTTAAATGCACCTGAACTTTAATGACTTCCTGTTTTTAATCTGTAGAGTTTGTAGTTTTAACAGCTTCAACTCTTCTGGAAGCTTCTCCACCGGCTTTAGGAGTGTTGATGGATATTACTGATCATTGTGAGTTCAGATGCAGATGTTGGATGAGAAGGTCTCGCTTACTGTCTCTGCTCTGATTCATCCCACAAGTGTTCTACTGGGTTGAGTTCAGGATTCTCTGCAGGTGAGTCCAGTTCCTCCACACAAAACTGGCTCATCCAGGTCCTTGTGGACCTGTGTTCTGTTGGAGCAGTGGGAGGACATCCTGAAACTGTTCCCACAAAGTTTGGAGCATGAAATTATCCAAAATATCTCGATATGATGAAACATAAACAGTTTGTTTCACTGGAACTAAGAGGCGGTCTAACCCCTGAAAATCAAGCTCACACCATGACCCCCCCCCCCTCTACCAAACTTTACACTTTATCACAGTCCAGTCAGACTGGTACTGTTCTCCTGGGAACCTCTGAACCCAGACTTGTCCATCAGACAGACAGTCCAGAGCGACGTGCTTCACACCACCGCATCAGACACCTTTAGCTGCACTCGGTGACGTGAGGCTGGATGCAGCAGAAGTTTGGAGGTCTGCAGCTGCTGACTCTGCAGGAAGTGACTGAGTTCTGCTCACTGTGGTCCTCAGCATGTTCTGACCTGCTACTTCATGAATGGATTTATTAAACAGGTGCATCCTGTCAGGGTGTCCTGCAGGAACTCACTGAACTCCTGAGAGTAAACCATTCTTTCACAAACATCTGTACAAACATCTGCAGCTTCAGTGCTGGATTTTATGGAAGAGACTGGAACACCGGTGGTTTGGAACGGTGTCACAATATTTTGGGTAACACCGTGTAGCCAGACAGTCAGTGTTAGACCACATAGCACCACAGAGAAAAACAGGGAGGGCTTAGAGAGTAAAAACACCTCCACCTGACGGGATTCACACGGGAGAGTTTTAACACAGTCACAGTAAACTGTTTCAGTCTGCATCTAGAGCATGAGGGGGTTCTGGTGGGTCGGGGTTCCGGTGGGTCGGGTCTCCGGTTCGGTTCACTACTGACTCTAAATTGGCTCCATGAGTGTGTGAATTTAGTTTTTCTGTGACCCTGTAATGGACTGGTGACCTGTCCAGGTGTAACCTCACCTGTCACCTGATGACAGCTGGAGACAGACACCTGAAAACCCCACCGGAACAAACCGGTTTATAAAATGTGTGAATGGATTTACTTCTCAGCGTTTCATGAGAAGTCAAAAACTTCATGTTTCAAAAGTTAAAAAAGTTCATAAAATTTCCTACGAAATACAAACAACAATTTCTGGAAGAATTTAGTTTCAATCTTTTTAAAAAGTGTTTGATCAGCGAGTCCAACAGACAGTAAATGTTTCCTTCTAATGGACCACAGGTAAACCAGCCATGACCAGATGTTCAGCCAAGTCCAGCTGAGGGACTCCAGAAAGGATTTGGTTCTGGTGCTGGTCTGGAACTTACTGAGGCTCGTTTAACAGAACAAATACCTTACTGTGAGAGTAGTTTTCAGGTTTATACTGTCAGTTAACAGAACAAAACCCTCACAAAAACAAAACAATCACAATAAAACAGCATTTTAATGTCAATCCTGTGAAAACAGAACCAACATGTCTCACATGTCCCTGTCCAAACCTGTTACTGCTCAGAAATCAATTAGCAACGTCAATTACAGAAATTTGGTGTTCAACATTTAAGGTCATCAATTTGTGGGACACCAGTGAGAGAGTTTAAATTAGTTACTTTAATTTACTTCTTTTTTATTTTACATCTTTTAGACAAATAGATGAATCAGCCGATGAAACGAGAGACTGAAACTATGTTTTTGACTTGAAAAGTAAAATTTCTGATTAATGATCCAGCAAAATAAAATGACAGAAAAGCATTGTGGGAAACGTAGTGAGTGTGCAGAACCACAGCTGAGCCATGTCGACTCACCTCTGCATCAGGTGACTCAGATCTTCACTTCCTGTCTGAATCAATCCTGTTTGTCTTAGTTACATCAAACGTTTATGGAAGAGGATGTGCAGGATGAAGGTAACTGGATAATTCAACTCAGTGAAACATCTTTCAAACACAAAACAAGGTGTTCTGGTCCTGATGACATCATCATCAATTCTTCTTTTGATTGGCTCACAGCACATCAAGAGATCTCACTTTTACATCAAAACACTGTCTTCTTTTTAAGGGCTGCTGCAATGCATCATGGGTACTGTAATCAGTTACCAGATTAATAAACCTGTGGTTCTGTTGTCATGTTGGTCACCATGGAAACCAAAAGGGAAAAAAGAACCCAACATTACATGGTCACATCAGGGATGATGTCAGAATGCTGAAAATTCATGTGTCTGAGTTTAGTAACAACACAAAGGAGTTTTTAACGTCTTTACAGACTGTTAGTCTAAATATAAACACAAGACGTGGAGTCAAACGCTGGGAGGGCACCTGAGGAGGAGGAGGAGGAGGAAGGAGTATTTAGACCATCCTTAAAATAAAGCAGTAATAATAAGTAAAATAGTATTAAATCTAAATATGGAGAGAAAAACTGAATGAAGAGAGAAACTCAGGAAGACGAGCTGCACTTTAAACATCCAAAGCAGAAATATATAAAATGGTTTTAATTTTCATGAACTATCTGATCTAATTCAATCAAACATCAGATCAAATAAAAACTTCTGAAACAGTTTTAACTTTATATCATACAAATCTTTCATGTTTTACTGAGTCGTTCAGTTAAAGTCAGAAAACTGTCCTTTTGTTGAGAGAACAGAAACTCATTGAACTCATTTGAATTTTGTCTTCTTGATTTGACGTCTCACTGATTTCTATAAGATTTTTAGTGAAAACAAGAAAATATTCTGATTCTGATGTAAATAAAAAGTTAGAAATCTCCGTTAGCCAAATGATACTGCGTTCTTCCTGTTTATATCAAAAACCCTGAAGAGACAATAAATACCCAACGCTGGATGAAGGGACAACCAGAGCAGATCAGGACGTTGACAGGTCACATGACAGGAAGTGACACCTCGAAGGCGAAACTCAGGAAGAAAACTGCATTTTTGGATTTTTACAAACATGATTCCCTCATTGACCCCTCTCCCACCTCCTCCTTCTCCTCCCTCTGACTCCTCCACCCGGAGCCTCCTTCCTCAGAGTGGCAGCAGCAGGAAGAGGAAGAGGAGGAAGGAGCAGCTGATGAAGAGCTCTGTCGAGTGAATTGTTCCAGTGTCTCCCTGAGCAGAAGGGTGGGCGGGCTTAATGATGTCACAGAAGCTGATTGACTGATGATTGAGATGGGAGCAGGATACTCAATAGGTGCCATCACCTCAGCGACCACCCCTTCCTCCTTCAAGCTGCTGTGGGCGGAGTCAGGAGCCAGTTTCAGCCAATCAGGAGCTTTAGCCCTTCCATCCGTCCCAGATTGGACCTCTGAACACAGACAGAATCAGCTGCATCAGTTTTAACACAAGAGGACGAGTTAATGTAGGTGTCTGAGTGTTAGCAGATGAGGACGACTGAGGCGCATGCAGGCAGCAGAAACATGCAGCGACTGTTTGATGGAAACGTCAGAATCTGAAACACAAACATGAAACATGAGCAATGACTGAACCTGTTGTTGGACCTCTGGTGACCCGAACTCTGTAAAAACTGCAGCTTAGAACCTTTAAACTTCTCAACTTTCAAATAACCAAACATCTCATCAAGAACGAGTCTGAAAGACTCTGGATCTAACACCTGGTTCTACCACCCAGAACCCAGTTCCTCCTCAGGATCACAGTGGTCATGCAGACCATAAGTCTGGGACTGAGGACCATCTGAATGATACAAACCATCACAACTGGATCAGGGAAAAGAATCAGCTGTTCAGGATGTTTAACAGAAGATGCAGCAAGTTGGAGGAGAAAAGGTTCTGCTGCATGTTACTGATGTTTAAAGAGATAAATCCGATTCTTCAAAACATATTTCAAATAAATAAAAATACTGAGTTGATCTTCATGAGTTGTTCACTAACTGAACACTGAGTTCCATCAGTTCTAAATCTGAAATCAGTAGCAATCAGGATTTTCTTTGACCACCTGGTTCCAGAACTTGGTGCTTTTTGCATGAGAAACATCTGGAAACAGCTGGTGACATGATTGTAGGAAAGAAAATGAAAATGTTTCAGGTACGAGGGTGGACACCTTTAGAAATGCAACATGTATGTTAGCTTGATGAACAGGCAGGAAGCAGCGAGCAGGGCAGGAGATGGAGGAAGACTCACAGGGTTCGAGATGATGAAGGTTTCTTGACTCTGGGCCACTTCCTCCTCTCAAACAGCCTGATGCAACAAACACACCGAGTTACACACAAACACACCGCCTGTTTGCTCCCTGCAGCCCTCAGCTCCACCAGGAAGTCATGCAGCATTCAGAGCAGGTAAATATCACATGTAGGTGTGAGAGAGTGTTAAAGTGTGTGTACCTGTAGTCATCAAAGCTGCCATGACCCCGCCCCCCTGATGAAAAGATAATCTGATTGGTTAGTGAGCAGAGGAAACAGTTTCACAGCCAAGACTTCTGAAAAAAAACAACCTGATTCAGATAACGTCAGTTAACGAAGTGCACCTGAATGCACCATCAACAGATGAGGCTTTGATACAAACTGAACATCCTAAAAACTATATTGTGTTTTTTACAACAAGAAGAAGAAGAATTCAGTAACATCTACAGCGTAACGTGGAGTTGAAGGATTTATTCCTTATTTCTTTTAAAACATTTTGTAACTTTCCATGTTTTATTAATTTATTTTGAATTAAAACAATGTCAATTTTGATAAAACATGATAACAACAAATGTTTTACTTTCTTCTCACCAAAAAAGATCCATTAACTTTGTCAAACTACATCTTGTTGAAATAATCTGTTTGTGTTTTTAGTGGATAAAAAGTTTTTCTTCTTCTTGATTTTTAAGTTGTTTCTTTTTTTACTTTATAATCCAGAACAAGTTGTAAGTCTGAGACATGGAGACCAGCTCCACCTGCATGCAGATGAGACTCTACATGAACCACAGCTGATATCAGCTGATTAAATACAAAGTAATACTTCATCAGATGATAGTTCAATATTCCTGTTTGATTGACGATTTGGACCGTGAGATTCACAAGTGTGTGTGTGTGTGTGTGTGTGTGTGTGTGTGTGTGTGTGTGTGTCATACCCAGTTCCACTGAGCGCGTGCGAGGATTACACTGCTTGTGTCCTCTGCAGCCTCTGAGCTCCATCAGCTGGACGTGGAGCTGATTGAGAACCGTTCGATCTAAAGAACCGACTGCGTTAATGAGCTGGAGACACAGAGAAGGTCAGAACTCAGTTTAATGTTGCTCTCACTGTGTGTGTGTGTGTGTGTGTGTGTGTGTGTGTGTGTGTGTGTGTGTGGGTTTGTATTTCTGACCTCCTGGGGACCAGTTTCCTGACTTTTACTATCTTTCTGGGGTCCGAGGGTTCTTGTGGGGACCGAAGCCTGGTCCCCATGAGGGGGAGTCCCCTTTTTAGGGTTAGGGGTTAGGTTTATAGGTATGGTGTGAATAGAGTTTTAGTTAGTCTTAGGGTTAGTTATAGATCAGTAATGGTTAAGGTTAGTAAAAGGGTTTGGGTTAGGTATAAATCTAGTTACTAAAATCAATGGAAGTCAATGGACGGTCCCCATAAGGATACCAAAACACACTTGTGTGTGTGTGTGTGTGTGTGTGTGTGTGTGTGTGTGTGTGTGTGTGTGTGTGTGTGTGTGTGTGTGTGTGTGTGTGTGTGTGTGTGTGTGTGTGGGTTTGTATTTCTGACCTCCTGGGGACCAGTTTCCTGACTTTTACTATCTTTCTGGGGTCCGAGGGTTCTTGTGGGGACCGAAGCCTGGTCCCCATGAGGGGGAGTCCCCTTTTTAGGGTTAGGGGTTAGGTTTATAGGTATGGTGTGAATAGAGTTTTAGTTAGTCTTAGGGTTAGTTATAGATCAGTAATGGTTAAGGTTAGTAAAAGGGTTTGGGTTAGGTATAAATCTAGTTACTAAAATCAATGGAAGTCAATGGACGGTCCCCATAAGGATACCAAAACACACTTGTGTGTGTGTGTGTGTGTGTACCTGGTACGGGTCTGTGCTGAGGTCAAAATACTCCAGGAACCCGGTGGCAAATTCACAGAACAGGAAGTTGTGAGTCTCGTTGATCGTCCTCAGACACCAGTAAGTGTTGTTGTTGGCGCTTGTACAGGCACAGAATGGACCCACTATAACACACAAGCACACACGTCTTTAACACAACACACTAACACACACTAACACACACTAACACACACTAACACACACTAACACACACTAACACACACTAACACACACTAACACACACTAACACACACTAACACACACTAACACACACTAACACACACTAACATTGGTACGCGGTGGTAAAGCGGCTCTGCAGCAGGTTTCTGCTACAAATTCTACATTTTCAGTCTTTACATTAATATAATTTCTTCATCGTATCAGTGACGGGCGCCATTAAGACAGGCGTGCTTGAGTGTTTGTCGTACGTGTCCAGAAAGGCGGCGTGTGCCAGTGTTGGTTGTCGTGTGTGAAGCAGGTGAGTCCGGGCATCGAACAGGTGTCATTGTTCTTGATCCTCTTGATGATCTTCCTCATCTTTTTTCTTCTTTTCTGCTCTTTCTGAAGCCACGCCTTCTTGTCCCGAGTCCCGCCCTTTCTGCTCAGTCACACACAGGTAGAAGAGGTTAAAGGTGACAAGAAACAAGGGAGTCTTCATCATTTCTGCAGTTTCTGCCTCACCTGAAGGGATGAAGGCCTCCTCCTCCTCCTCTGTACCTGAGCTTCTTCTTCAGCTTGGCTTTGTACCTGAACACATACATCACATGACATCAGGTGTGACACTAATCAGCTGTCAGGAGTTGTGTTGCTGTGTTACTCACAGGTACTTATTGCAATCACACTCCAGTGGGCGGGACTTCTTCAGGTGGCCTCGGACCTCTCTCAGGTTCTTGATCTTCGTCTGCAGGGTCTCAATCTAACGAAGAGAAAAGATTCAGTTTAAAGAAAAATCTGACGAACTGGAACCACGACAGGTGTTTCATGTCTGCTCCTTCAAATACATCCATTTTACTTTAATTAGAATTTTTTGCACCAATCGATCAGAAACTGGAGATAAAAATAAATCAATATGTTTAAAATCAGCACATTTACACACCAGACTGATGTGCTTCATCTTTTTAAATAAACAAACAAATAAACCAAGTGAGTTTGCTGACTCATGTTAAACCATGGAAACCACAGCTGATCCAGTACCTGTTATCGTCAGCAGGTGGTGCAGTTGCACCATTCAGTTGTGTCACTGTCAGTACATCTTCATGCTAAATGCTGTTACACATTATAGTTTGTTCCCAGGAGCGTTCTGAGAAGCAAAGTCCTGAACAGTCCTGGTTCTGACAGGTTTGTGATTCACCTACGTGTGAATATTCAGCTACCTCATGGTCGATGTGCAGCTTGTGATCCTTCCAGGCCTGCAGCGAGCGATAAACTCCAGTGTCACACTTCACAGTGGCGTTAGACAGGATGGAGCACCTGCAGAGAAGCAGCAGATCCTGTTAAACCCACAAACAGCTGCGACTCGTCCTCGTGTATGTTCTGCCCTGTGGGGCTTTTATTTTGTTAAGAAGAAGTTCAGAGTTGGATCTTTACACTGAAACACTGTCGTGTGTTGATTAGGACGTGTGAAGCACCATTTAGTTTTATATGAACAGGTTTGACAGAACGAGACCGTGTGTGATGAACATCTGCTGTCATCTCTGACCTGTGAGTTACTTTAATGGAGTTTGATGGAGTTCCTGCATCAGAAACTCCTCCCATCCCACTGAACTCTTCTTCAGTCTCATCTCCTATTGGCTGACCTTCATGTGCTCCACCCACCAGACTGTGGTTGCCAGGGTAACTGTTCATCATGGACAGAGAGCGGCTGTAGCGGTTCCTCGAGTAACTCTTCAGGGTTTTGAACTCTAACACACAAAAACAACAAATCATTAAATAACAACTTTATCAGCATTTTAGTGTCTTTCAGCAGGATCAAACACGTTTCTGCTTGAAACCTTGACTCAGCGCGGATCTCTACACACAACCAGAACACCACAACTAAACTCCAGCTGCAGCCTGAAACCACAAACATCTTTTACACGGAGCCACAGGATGGATCATGTTACACGTATGAACACGATCACCACAACGTTCATCCGCATCCAAAACCTGATGATGTTTTTATCCTGATACATGAATCCTTAGAACTGAAGGGGACATGCTGACCTTTGACATCATGTCCGTGCCTCAATAAAGACAGAAGAAGAAAGACTGAAGGACAACCTTCTGCTGAAGGTCCAAGTGACCTTCAGGTTCAGTTCCTGCACAGGCTACCGGTCCACGAGACACACATCCTGTTTTACAGTCCAGGATAGATCCAGAAACTAGATGTAAACTGTTCCGTTACCATGGTAACAGAAACGGAGCTGGAAGGTTTTAACCTGATGATCAACAACTTCTCATTGTTTCATCAAACTAAGATACAAAACAAACAGCTGTTTGTGGAAGAGAAATCTTCTTAATCTGAAACTCATGGGTCTGTAGCATATTAGCACGCTTATCAGGTTGGCTGTGATGGTCAGGTGACCTGACCAGATGTAACCCCGCCCCTTGCTCAATGACCACCAGCTCCTCGTGACCCTGAACAGGAATAAGCAGGTACAGGTAACGACTGTTATTTTACTGCTGCTTGTTCAGGTATCCATCTTCTAACATGGTTACCTTTGATTAATTATTTCATGCTTAAAACATATTTTAGGTGTGAGTAAGTGGGCGGAACTCCAGTGGGCGGGACTCAGATGGATGTGACTCCAGTGGGTGGGACAACATGGCTGTGTCAGCAAACAGATGTTACAGCTTGACTTTTTAAGAGAGGAGATGTTCCGTCTAGATTTCATTCATATTTATGGTTCAAAATAAAATCAGATCTGCAGGAAGTCTTTTAGTCGGTCAGTGACTCACTGCTGCCCCCGCTGGACTGAAGCAGAAACACTCACTTTTCTTGGAGAAGAAAGATTTCTTTTTAAACTTTTTCATCATGAAGGGACGGAAGTTCACAGGTCGGAGGTCACGGAAGTTGCAGTTGCAGGTGTCTGATTCAGGAAGGTCCAGCTGGGATTCAATGCTGATTGGACGCTGGTGTTCAGCCACACTCCTCTGGAAGTTAACTCCTCCCCCTTCGTTCTTACACTTAAAGAGTCGCAGTTTCCCTGTAGTGTCCTCCACACACTGCCACTTCTGAAAACAACAACAACAGAACATTCTTTTTTTCTGAGGTGATTTAACTTCTACTGAGCTGAAACAGGAAGGAGAACTCTGCTGGGTCTGGGTTCCCGCTCATCCTGCAGTCTGCTGGTTTCTCAGTGTGTGAGTGAAGGAACTGGGAGGAAGTTCACAGCATCAGCAGGAACTCAGGAGGAAGAACTGAGTCAGGATGGATCAGGCTTCCCGTACCTGCCCGGTCTGCTGGCAGGGCGTCTGGTACTCAGCTCTCTGACAGAGGTCCTTCACTCGCTGGTGTTTGGGCAGGAAGTTCTCCTCCTGTGACGCTTCCTTCCCCTCGACTCGCTGGTGGAGCAGCTTCCTGTTAACACACCAACGTAGCCGTCTCATTTTCAGACACAACCTCAGGGTCCAGGTGAGATGAACTTACTACCTACTCAAAGTTTTTCTAGTTTGAATTTAAGCAGGTAGGTTCAGATGATGTGATGGACTCACCCTCTCTCCACCAGGAACGAGTCTCTCCACACCTTTGGCTTCCTGTTCACCTGGAACCTGAAGAAAAGGACAACATGAGGTCACCTGCCTGTCTGAGGAACGCCCCCCCCCATGTGTAACTGACACACGAGGTGTTTCAGCTCCTTCTTCACCATCTGTTTTTACTCTCTGCTGTACTCGGAGCAGCAGGAACTTCAGACCCGGTTCCACTTTAACTTTTTTTCACAAAAAACAAACATGAATGTAAGTTGAGTTTCCATCTTGATAGACTGACTACCGTCTGTGTAGAACTGGTTTACACCTACGGTACGAATGATTTTATCTCTATTTAATTTTATTTCTCTTTTTATTTAATTTAACTTTGTACATTTCTTTGTACAACTGATGTTGGTGAAACGTTCTGAAAATAAAGTCTGAGTTGAGCTGAAACCATCAGAGTGTTTGAGCTGACGTGTTTAATAATAATAATAATAGCAATAATAAACTTTATTTATATAGCACCTTTCACAGATAAAAAATCACAAAGTGCTTCACAATTAATTCAATAAAACAGCATAAACAGTAAAAAGATAAAAAGAATAATAATCACACCAAAAGTCCAGTCAAGTTTCCTCCTCTACGTTAACACACACCTGTATGCTCCAGAAAAACAACTGGACTGAACTCCTGCAGCTTGATACACCTGATGATCAGCTGATTGACACACCTGATGATCAGCTGACTGACACACCTGATGATCAGCTCCAAGCACACACTATAACTTCCTGTATAGGTGGGATTTCACTCAGTTACTACATATTGGTTTAGTTTTTAAACGTGTCATTAACCTGAGATTAAATTCTCCTCATTTAAAAACCAGGTTATTTTACGTAACGTTTAACTTTAGCTTTAAAACGAGCTGTAATCATTTACAAAGCATGAAGAAGAACGTAACTGTAACAGAATGAAAGAACAATCTGTTCACTTTAAGGGTCTGATGTCAAACAGCTGCTTCATGTTTAGACACCTTAAAATCCAGAAAAGAAAGAGACTAAAGGTGTTATCACAAAGTTATAGTGCTAACCCTACACAACATGTACTCTGTGTGTGTGTGCGCACCTGTTGGCAGGTTTGTCAGTATCAAGCAGGGACAGAATCGACTTCCCATCCATGTCTGGGGGCGTGTCAAGTCCAGCGATGTCCAGGATGGTTGGGGCCAGATCGATGTTCAGGACAATGTGTGGGTTACTGAAACACACACACACGCACGCGCACACGCACACGCACACAATAATTTAACAGGATGTGTACAGATGTTTTCCTCTCTTGAGTCTATTTTTACAGGATCATGTTGTTCCTCCAGTGATGAACTCCATCACTCTTTCTCTGAACCTCCAGAGAAATTTTATTTCTACAAAACAATATTTGTTCCAAAAACAGAAAAAACACGTGGAAGCAGATGAAAATCATTAAGGAGTTAAAATTCAGTTATTCTCATTAAAGTGATCTGAGAGTAACGGCTGCTGCACACGCTGCAGATAAAAACTGCTGATCATCACACGGATCCACTCTGACAGTAATCTACTTTATAGCACACGCGCACGCACATGCGCACACACACACTATCTCTCTCTCTGAAGTACAGAAATAAATCAAATCTGTTTCTAGATGATGCATTCTGCTTCACTATGATCCGTTTTATTTTTCATTATTTGGACTCTTTGAACAGAGAACTCAGTGGGATTGTTTACTGGGTTTCTGAGGAGCAGTCAGTATCTTACCTGCAGTCAGAATGATCACAGTTTCATATTATCATGAAGAAGTTAAAGCCAGTATCACACCTGACTGCGAGTGTCAGCGACTGGTTGAAAACAGGGAATTGTGTGAAAACACATTTTCAGCTTATGTTTATCTCCAAACTGTAAATAATCAGCAACATTTGTGAGAATGTTGTGCAAATCTTTAGGTCACAAAATATCCCAATTAAGTCTTAATCACCTGGACGTTAATCCTTATTTCAATCACAAGTTTGTCTGGTGTCAGTTTTCTTTTAATTCTTCATTCAGTCACAACTTGATTCACAGGTTACAAGCTCCTCCCACTTCCATTCAACTCCTCCCAACAGCTCCAAGCTCCTCCCACCATCATTCAACTCCTCCCAACAGCTCCAAGCTCCTCCCACCTCCAATCAGCTCCTCCCAACATGTCCAAGCTCCTCCCACCTCCATTCAGCTCCTCCCACCTCCAGTCAGCTCCTCCCAGTATCTCCAAACACCCCGCCCCCAGTTTTTCTCACATTTGTCATATTTTCTGACACAGAAGCTAAACTGAGAATTCTGTCAAACCAGACCGGTTCCAGGCAGGTTATTCTGGGTTTTTCGATGACCACAATGACTCTGTGGATATTTAATTAGAAAATCTGCCAAATTTTTGCATCTTGTGACCTGAGAGTGAAGCCCTCGCACATATGTGGAGATATTTTAGAACCTCTGTGATGATTCTGTTCACAGTCTGGACCAACATTCGCAGCCTGGTGAGAGTCTGGTTCCATCAGAGCAGGATTCATTACAAGTCAGACTTTCTACCATGTTTACTTCTGCTGCTCAGAAACCCAAATGAAACAAATTGTTCTTTTGGATAAAAAATTCAACTAGTTAGTAGTTTGACAAACAAACGAGCAAAGAGCCGCCATCTTTTACTGAAACGTTTCTATCCAATCAGATCCTGCCGAGTCCTTATGAGACGTGTTGGATCGACCCAAAACCAACATTTAAACCTAAAAACTGAGTTTACAAAGTAAATATTCTGTTTTTACAGATTCAACAGGTTTATTTCATCTCAGTTTTCTCATCAGCTTCAGAGTAAATGAGATTATGATCAGGAAGACGTGTCTCCTGAAATAAACAAATGACTGATAAAACAGTTTAATTCTGGTATTTTGGGAGATGATGATGGTTTATTGGTTGCTCACATGCTGCCTTGCTCCACGTTGGGTCCTCTGATGTAAAACGGGACTCTGATGTCAAATTCATACGGCATTGATTTACCTTCAACACAAAATACAGAATAATTCATTCGATTTATCTGCACACACAAACTTTACACAATCAGTACAATATTACACCCAAAAACAACTAATGTTATTAAATCTGTGGCAGTAAATTTTTTTTTTCAGCTTATTGCTGAAACTGTGTTCTTTCTGGATTTGTGTGTTCTGGACCAGCAGGTCTCAGACTTTCTGAAGGTCTCTGGAGTTTCAGGAAACCAGAAAGAAACAAGATCAGGATGTTTCTATAAGAGTCGTTGTGTTTGAAGAGGATGATGTCTGACCTTTAACCAGACCGAACTGTCCGATGTGATATCCGTGGTCAGACGTGTAGATGATGTAGGTGTTTTCCAACTCGCCCGTCTCTACCAGCATGTTATACAGCTGAAACACAAACAAACATCACGTCTTTACTTTGTTCTTTCAGATCCTGTTAAACATCTGGAAGCATCGTTACCTTCTCCACGCTGTCGTCCACAGACAGAAGCGTCTGCAGCCGCTTCCTCTGCAGCACGTTGGTGAACTCCATGTGGATGGGCTTCATGGGGCCGGTGTATCGCATGATCCAGTGCTTATCCGGGTTCGGAGCGTAGTTGTAACTGGGGGTTCTGGGGATTAAATTTAAACTATTTATCTGTATGGAAGCAGTGGACCCCGTCCCCCATTAACATACACAACAGTGTCTATGGTGGACACGTTCAGGTTTCTGGGGACCACCATCACCCAGGACCTGAAATGGACAGATAACATAGACATGTTCATTAAGAGGGTCCAGCAGAGGTTGGACCGGGTTCTGGACCGGCCTGTTCATGGTGTTGTGGTGGATCCAGGTTACATTGTGGAACATGTTCTCCATGTGGGTCATGATAAGGTTCATGGTTCCTGGATGAACTGTGGTGTCTTTCAGTCCATCAGACAGTAGAAACTGGACTCGTTACCGTGTGTCCTCTGTGTGGACATGTGACATGTATCACCGTGTCCGGCGTCACAACGAGCTTCTGCATGAAAAATGAAGTTGTTTTAGGAAATTTGTGATTGGTTTGAAGAATGTGAGTCTTGGCTGTAAACAGGTTCCGTCTTCACGAGAACGATCCTGTCTGAGTTCTCTGAACATGAAGCGTGTTGAATGTGTTGATGCTCAGAAGGTTCGTTTGTTTAACTGTTTCAATAAAATGAAAGGACCCGGTTCTGTTAATCCTGGATCTGCGTTCCGAGGTCTAACAGCTGCATGTTTAAAGTCTCTGATCTGGACGGATCCGGGTCCATGTGGGTTGTTGGTGATCTGAGGAGAACACTTTTTACTTGTTCTTTGTTTTTGAGAGAAATCTTCAAATGTTGTTTTGTATTTAAAAATGTTTTTGTTTTGTTTGTTGTTATAAAACATTGTGTGAATAAAGTTTGTGTCTGTTCCAGAGCAACATGTCTCAGACTGAACTCAGATCTGGACTTCCTGTTTTTATGTTTCATTAAATAAATAAAACCAGTTAAAACCTGAAATCTCTTCCTGGAGTTCAGCCTGTGTCTCATCAAGCATCAGGTCAGATGCTGGATGAAGATCCGTTTGAAGGAACATGTTTCTGTTTCAGGACTCAGACGACGATTTTGAATCTTATTCTGGTTTTTTCATCAGAAACGAGATACGAGCTCGCAGCTGGACGGACTGGGAGGGTTTAGTCCTGCTGCTCCGAGATCCATCCTGTGGTGCAGAACAGAGCTGCTCCATTGTTCAGCTGGATTACACCGGCTTAGTCACAGTGTGTGTGTGTGTGTGTGTGTGTGTGTTCGTCACGTTGTGTGGACATTAATGTACCGTCACACTGAAAACATTGACTACTTCAAGCAGGTTACCATGAATTATTTATGTCAGAATAGAATTTAATGTTGAAAAAGTTGATGTGAGTCGGTTTAAGAACCACATGAAAATATGTGACAGACAGACAGACAGACAGACAGACAGACAGACAGACAGACAGACAAAGAGAGAGAGAGAGAGGCAGAGAGAGAGAGAGAGAGAGAGAGAGAGACAGACAGACAGACAAAGAGAGAGAGAGAGGCAGAGAGAGAGAGAGATAGAGAGAGAGAGACAGACAGACAGACAAAGAGAGAGAGAGAGGCAGAGAGAGAGAGAGATAGAGAGAGAGAGACAGACAGACAAAGAGAGAGAGAGAGATAGAGAGAGAGAGACAGACAGACAGACAAAGAGAGAGAGAGAGGCAGAGAGAGAGAGAGATAGAGAGAGAGAGACAGACAGACAAAGAGAGAGAGAGAGGCAGAGAGAGAGAGAGATAGAGAGAGAGAGACAGACAGACAGACAAAGAGAGAGAGAGAGGCAGAGAGAGAGACAGACAGACAGACAGACAGACAGACAGACAGACAGACAGACAGACAGACAGACAGACAGACAGACACCTACATGTGCTGTGAAGCATTCAGGAAGGCAGTGCTGTATTGTGGTGCCGAGTCTTCAGGTCCATGTGGTGCTGCGTGACTCAGAACCATCAGAACCGGGCGGTGAGGGTAAACTCGCTTTGAGGCGCGGAAGTATTGGATGGACTCGGCCGTGATCAGGTCCGTCAGGTAGTCCTGAACACACAGATCATATAGAAAACCTGAGAGTTGGTGAATCATCCTTCATCCCCCCCCCAGACCCCCCGCAGCTGCATTCACTAACGGTTCTGGGACCGTGTAGCTGTTCTGGAACGGTTCTGGGACCGTGTAGCTGTTCTGGAACGGTTCTGGGACCGTGTAGCTGTTCTGACCTGTGGGTACTGCGCTCCGTGTTTTTCGCGGACGCCGTTGCGGCTCAGCGTGTAGTTGTAGAAGCGGCTGTTCTTCAGCAGACCGAGCCACTCCCTCCACCCAGCAGGAACATACGACCCGTTGTACTCGTTCAGGTACTTCCCAAAGAACGCTGCAGAGAAAAAGAATCAGAACCACAGCAAGAACAAACAGATTCTGTTCTACAGAAAGTTCCTGCCAACAGAAGAGAAGTTGAAATGAGATGACATCACTTGAAACAGGGGCGGGTCTAATGGGGAAGGAGACCCGGTGACCCCAGTGAGTCCATCCAAAACCACTAACAGGAAGTGGGATTACTGTGTGTTCTACTACACCTGTTCTGTATCCGGTGTTATTGAGGTAGACACCAAAGGTCCGTGGCTCGTGGTGTCGTTGCCATGACAACGACGAGCAGTTCTCGTTGTTGGTGTAGGTGTTGTGATTGTGCACGTATCTGAGAGAGAAACAGTCACTGTAACTAAAACTCAGTCCGACAGCTTGTTGTTAGACATAAAAAACTTCTGAAACATTTAGAAATTAAAAGTTAAGAAGTTCCAGAGTCTGAAGTTGTTAATTAAACTTATTATTTCTGTGAAGTTGAAGTTTCTGCATGTAAAAATTATTTGTTATATTTATAAAATCAGACACTGTATAACGTTTGTTTCTCCAAACAAAGAATAAAAATGCTTTTATACTTGAAACTGACCAATCAGAGCACAGATGCTGCTCGTACCTTCAGGTCTGCAGCAGGTTTTAGTCTCATTGTTTAAATGGACTTTAGAGACACAGAGCGACGCAGATCAGATCAGAGACCACATGAGATGAAAGCTGAGTTGTGATTGGCTGTTTGGGTTCTGCAGGTTGGGTCAGAAACTTACTTCCCAGTGAGCATGCTCGAACGTGACGGACAGCACATGGGTGTGGTCACAAAGGCGTTAGAGAAAAAGGTCCCGCCTTCCTCCATGATGCGGCGAGTCTTGTTCATCGCCTGCATGGAACCTGCACAGAGACAGAGGTACTGTTGGACGGGTTGTCGTGAACCTCCCCGACCCACATCAAGTCACGCTGAGGGTCAAACTGCTGCAGCAGACACGATTTACTGAGCTTCAAATAAAAACTGGAGATTTCTTTAAGGCTGAAAACCTTCAGACTTTAGATCAAGTGGTTTCTGAATCCACATGGAAGGGTTAGAGCAGGGGGGTCCAGATCCAGGTCTCGAGGGTCTCTATCCTGCAGGTTTCCCTGATTCTACATCTGATTTATATGAACCGGTCGTTAACACGCTTCAGGACCTGCTGAGAGTTTGAACCAGGTGTGTTGAAGCAGGTAAACCTGCAGGATAGAGACTCTCAAGGCCTGGATCTGGACTCACCTGGATTAGAGGACCAAACTGGAGCAGTGGATCAGGATCAGTTCTGGAAGGTTTTAAGATCATCTAGAATCATTTACTAGAGAAACTAAATCCCACGTTCTGGATGTCGAACACTGATTCTGATGGTTAAACCCACCCAGTTCCAGATCCTGGTCATCAGTCAGGATCAGGATGATGTTTGGACGTATGTTCCGTCGGTCTCTCTGAAGGCGGGGCTTCAGTCGCTGTCCAGATGGAAACTGGGCGTGGCCGAGAGACACAGAAATCAACAGGAAGAGGAGGACTCGGGCCGCCATGGTCCTCCAGCCTCGGTCTCACCAAACTGTTAACCAACTGGCTGCCACGTCAAACTCTGAAAGACAGAGACAGACCGGTTTTAAAAGACAGAGACAGACCGGTTCAGAAAGACAGAGACAGACCGGTTTTAAAAGACAGAGACAGACCGGTTCAGAAAGACAGAGACAGACTGGTTCTAAAAGACAGAGACAGACCAGTTCTAAAAGACAGAGACAGACCGGTTCAGAAAGACAGAGACAGACCGGTTCAGAAAGACAGAGACAGACTGGTTCTAAAAGACAGAGACAGACCAGTTCTAAAAGACAGAGACAGACCGGTTCAGAAAGACAGAGACAGACCGGTTCAGAAAGACAGAGACAGACCGGTTCAGAAAGACAGAGACAGACCGGTTTTAAAAGACAGAGACAGACCGGTTCAGAAAGACAGAGACAGACCGGTTTTAAAAGACAGAGACAGACCGGTTCAGAAAGACAGAGACAGACCGGTTCAGAAAGACAGAGACAGACCGGTTCTAAAAGACAGAGACAGACCGGTTCAAAAAGACAGACCGGTTCTAAAAGACAGAGACAGACAGGTTCTAAAAAACAGACCGGTTCTAAAAGACAGAGACAGACCAGTTCTAAAAGACAGACGGGTTCTAAGTATTTAGTCTGACTTGCTGCAGGTGTATTCGGTTCTTGTTAGAGTGAGTCAGTAAAAAGAACATCTGTTCCCAAAAAGAAGATAATCTCAGGGACGGAAGTTCGTCCTGGCCCCGCCCCCTTCATATGGCCCTCACTGCTGTTTAAGGGCCACATGAAACCCATTTGTCTCTCACCATATGG
Organism: Pachypanchax playfairii; assembly: GCA_006937955.1. Lineage (NCBI taxonomy): Eukaryota > Metazoa > Chordata > Actinopteri > Cyprinodontiformes > Aplocheilidae > Pachypanchax > Pachypanchax playfairii. The sequence continues at coordinate 435,929 of SSNP01000114.1, read as the reverse complement.
GATATGATTATTGTATTAAATCCACTGTTCTTATTTTTTAAATTTAATATTTTAATCTTCTGTGTTTTTTCCTGATGTTTCTGTTTCCTGCTGTTGGGTCATAATTGTCTGTCTGTAGCAGTTTGTAGCCGAGAATCATTTTCCCATAAAAACAATAAAGTTTGTCTGACTGATTGGCAATTTGTGTTTAT
>SSNP01000114.1:418007-423007 GCA_006937955.1 Pachypanchax playfairii | reverse complement strand
CAGGATCAGCAGGGTTCTGCAGGATCAGCAGGGTTCTGCAGGCTTCTGCAGGCTCAGCAGGGTTCTGCAGGCTCCGCAGGGTTCTGCAGGATCAGCAGGGTTCTGCAGGCTCCGCAGGGTTCTGCAGGATCAGCAGGGTTCTGCAGGATCAGCAGGGTTCTGCAGGCTCCGCAGGGTTCTGCAGGATCAGCAGGGTTCTGCAGGATCAGCAGGGTTCTGCAGCCTCAGCAGGCTTCAGCAGGCTCAGCAGGGTTCTGCAGGATCAGCAGGGTTCTGCAGGATCAGCAGGGTTCTGCAGGCTCCGCAGGGTTCTGCAGGATCAGCAGGGTTCTGCAGGATCAGCAGGGTTCTGCAGCCTCAGCAGGCTTCTGCAGCCTCAGCAGGCTTCAGCAGGATCAGCAGGGTTCTGCAGGATCAGCAGGGTTCTGCAGGCTCCGCAGGGTTCTGCAGGGTCAGCAGGGTTCTGCAGGATCAGCAGGGTTCTGCAGCCTCAGCAGGCTTCAGCAGGCTCAGCAGGGTTCTGCAGGCTCTGCAGGCTCCGCAGGGTTCTGCAGGCTCCAATAAAGTTTTCTTCCCTGACAGTATCTTCAGTTGAGGTGATCAGTATAGGTGCTTCCATCACCTGAGCTGCTTGATGGTTAGTCAAACCAACAATCCAACAGACTAGTAGAACCCTGTAGGACTCCTTCAGTCTAAACCAGCTGTAGAACGGGTTGAATGGGGCCGTGATGCTTTCAGAACAAACAGTTCTGAGGTTCGAAACATTTCTGAGACCAAAGTTTGACTGATGTTTCTCTGGTTTCCTTCACATCCAGTAGATGGTAGAATGTGACATAATATGAAGCTCAATAAAACTAAAGAGTTTTCAGAATGTTAAAACATTCATGAGGGTTTTTGGTTTCCTTCAGTGAGTTGTTTGTGAGTTTTGAAGATTCACAAGTTAAAACTTCTTTCAGAATAGTTTCAAAGTCATCGCAGGAAACAGTCTGGAAACCTTCTCAGTTTAGTTCTTGAAGGTCAGAACGTTCAAGAAACGAGACGACGTTGGAGATCAATGAAACACTGAGACTGAAGATAAAAAAAAGAATTTCTCTGAATGAAAAACATGAGAAATAAATTAGGACATAAGACGAACAGTTTCAAACTGATCACGATATATTTACAGTGACATCACGCCCCATGTGACCTGGCTGGAGATGAAACTCTGGGTGTAATTCCAACTTCCTGTCAGCAGCCACAGCTCATTATAGCACATTAGAAACACATTAGAAACAGTTTCTATGATCAACGTTGTGTTAAAGTCCCACAGTACAAAAACCCTGGACCACCTGTACCAGGTGAGTCCAGCTGAAGGAACCCGACATCTTTAAATGACTTTAACAGAACTGGTATTTTGTCTTTCAACAAGACTGAAAACTTCTCAAACCTTCTCCGTCAGTAGAAACGCTGCTCGGAGCTCCGAGATGCAGGTTGTTTGTTTTATGAGTCGAGTATTAAAGACTAAACGCAGCTGGAAGAACTCCTGATGTCACATCCACTGATCACAGGGATGAAAAAGTTGATGATCAATAAACAACTTCAATAAAAGTCTTTATCTAAAAGAGGTTTTATAAAAGACCTTAAACAAACACTCTGATTGGCTGACAGTAAAATGTTTCTTTCTTCTATCAGCTTCACTTCCTGTTTGTCTTTTTAAGGTTATTTTTATCCATGTGGACATTTATGAGAAAGTAACTGAAGCAGGAACCTTCATTATAAACATCTTCTCCACCAGGTGTGTCCCACAGGTACACTGAGTAACTTCATCAGGTTAAAGGTTCGATACAGTAAACGTTCCTCATGCATGAAGGTAAAATCAGACGCTCACCTGAAACATCAACCTGCTGTGAGATGAAACCAGAAACAAACTCACTGTGTGTGAGAAGACGACATGAAGGTCTGAAACAAAGATCCAACTCTGCAGAAGATCTACACATATGATCACTTCTTCTTCTCTCTTCCTCTTTCTGCTCTTTCACTTCCTCTTAGATGACGTCTTCTCGCTGAAATCTCTCACAGCTTCTCTTTTTTCTCTCCATCATCTTTTCCTGACTTTCTTCCCGACCTCATCCTCGTGGCTGCCTTGCTCATGGGCCCGGCACCAAACCGGCAGCCTCCTCTCAGCCCCTGTTAGGCGTTGCCGTGGCGGCAGACATGGCAGCGATCCCTGCGGTCTCGACGACCGCACGCTCTGCTTGTTAAAGCCTCCGCTGCTCCTCCCTCCCTCCCTCCCTCCCTCCCTCCCTCCTCTCTCTGGTGTCTCTCTATCTCTCTATCGCTCCATCTCTCTCTCTCTCTCTCTCTCTCTCTCCTCGCGCATGTTTACTGCTGGACATGAAATCTGAAGCAGATGTCCAGCAGAACCATTTCAGCTAAAGAACCCTGGATTACAGAACGTTCCAGAGACGTTCTTCAGTTAAAGAACAGTTCAATCAGCTGACAGACGTTCCCAAGGATTTTATAAGAACTTTGTTTTTGTTCCACAACATTCTCAGAAAGTTTATTTGCATTGCTGCAGTAAATGTTTAACTAACATCAGTAACACTGAAACCTCAAAGGTTCAATTCATTTTTATCTATAAAACATCAGATTATAACAAAAATCCTTCACAGAAACACGTCATTTATTAGATTAGATTTTAAACTTTATTCTGTGGAACAGAAACGTGTTCGCTGCTCGTCCACTCACTGACTAAGATTTTAGAACGCTGAGATGCTTCAACAAGGACAACCTCGTTCTTTGGACTGAGATGTTTTAGCTTCTGGAACTAGATGATGTTCTGTGTAAAGATATCAGTTCCCTCCAGCTGGACATCAGCGGTCCAGTTGGAGGTTCTGGTTTGTTACCTTGTGCAGATCCAGATGTTTCACAGAGTTCTTCTCGACACAGACCTGAAAACAAAAACACACCTGTATCAGATTAAAGAGCACCACATGAGGGTCTAAAGGTTCTGCTCAGGGTTCTGCTAAGGGTTCTGTTCCATCTGCTTCAGCCTGAAGGACATCACAGCGTCTCCACCCTGGTCTTTTTTTAAATGACACTGTGACTTGTGGGTCAGAGACATCCAGTAGACCTTGTCCAGTCTCGTGTCCTTTAATCATCAGCTGGATAAAAGGTTGTAGATTCAGGAACAGCTGTGATGATGAAAGAACCCTTGAGGTGGTTCTCCACTGACACATGACTTGTTTCTTTATTTATCACCACAGAGGACGAGAGCGGCGGCTGTGATGTCCTTCAGGATGTTCTCTGTCCTTCAGCTTCTCCTCTCGCTCCACTCGACCTCTCCATCAGACTGAAACACCCGTTCAAACCTTCTTTTACCGTCTCAAAGATCTGATTCATTCATTTAGAACACCGTCAGAACGTTAGCAGCATGACAGGAACCACATGAACAGAACCTGTTTGAAACAGGATTTATTTTCTGCTCCTCCTCGGTGTGTCAGAGTCTCTCAGCAGCAGCAGAAAAGAGCCGCGGGGACGGTTTTGTTTGTCCTCCACACAAGAAGGGACGTTTGTCTTCTTTATTTATTTATTTATCCTCCTTCAAACACAAATAGCTGAAGGCTGTTTGGAAGCAGCAGTTAGACCTTCCTCTCACCTGTCCTACACCTGGTAACCCGTTGACCTCTCTGTGTTTCCTACCAGAGCAGCTGCTGTTCTCTCTGGACCTCCAACACATCGTTGACTCTGAACCAGCAGCTGAAACCCAAACCTGGACCTGGATTCCTGGTTCTCAGCCAAACCACTTGTTTCAGTTTTAATGTTTTACATCTTACAGCGGTCACCGTGCACGTTTGAGCTCTGTGTGGGAGAAGTCTGAAGTACCAGAAGGCTGCGGTTCTGATTACGGTCCAGTAGCACCAGAAACCACCACTCGAGCATGTCAGCCTCCTGAAACCAGCGGAGCGTTCTGATGAAGATGACATCATCCAGATCGCTGATGATTCGTTTCCAGTCACCAGCAGCTGGATTTTAATCTAATCTAATCTGTTAAATTTAATCCTGGTTTCAGGTTTTATACAGAAGAACCTAAAAACTGACAGAATATTCAGAACCCGGCAGTAAGATGGAGCAAAACCATTCAACTGAGCATTAAATGTATCATATCAGCCATTATTATTTCTATATTAACAAACATGGTAAACGTTTAACTCAGTTAAACTTGTTTTAAGTGTTTTCAGTTTTTCTCTTTTCTTTGTTACATACGTTGGATTGAGTTCTGTCTGGTTTCCCTGATCCAGGTTTTACTGGGTCTGTAGTACCATTAGCTACAAACCCAGACCAGCACCCGACTGCTGCTGGAACAACATCCATCTTTCTCTGCAGTTAAAAGTGGAGAGAACGAGTCAGCTGATTAAACGATGAGCTTCTTTTTGTCTTTTTGCTTGTTTATAGTAAATGTCACCAGCGTATCAGAGGATCAGCTGGAAGCTCTGGATCTCTGTTGTCATGGTGAATCAGAGCTCCATACTTCCTCCATTTGGGCCTGAATCTTCAGTGTTCTTCGGTACAGGTGCATTTAACACATCCGACGTGATCTGCTTGATTCTACATGTTGTCATCACACGTTCCCTTCTACTCACTGTTCTGTAATATCTAACAAGCCTCCAGAGGCTGTATTCCACCCCTCAATGACCCCACCCATCCTGGTCAAGTCATCTTCAATTAATTTATTACAAGCTGCAAACAAAACAGATCGGACACAAAGACTAAACAGGAGACTCGTCTGTTCCCATGTTTCTCATCCCCCTCTCCTCCCCTCCGGGCGGTACATCCATCCAGCCCACTCACAGACAGAAATAGACTGATAGAGAGCTCTGCTAGGAGATGACCTCTGGACACACATTTATACTGCGTGCACGCATATATTCATACAAACACAGCGCTCGGATCCTCCTATAGATACTGCAGATAAAGTGCTGCAGCTTCCTCATGACTCACAGCTGAGAACAGCTTTGATC
>SSNP01000114.1:398007-413007 GCA_006937955.1 Pachypanchax playfairii | reverse complement strand
GAAATATTTGAACCTCTTTGTGATCAGGATCTTCTGACACCATCTCAGACATGAGACAGTTTTAGAACTACTTGTTCCAGGTCAGGAATCTTACCTGTTACCTGTACCTGTCTGTGAAGGTTCTAATGAGCAGATTCAGGTCTGTTTGTGAAACTGACCATCCTGGTTTGGATTCTGGGAGCAGCAACCTGCTGCAGCCTTCACTCATATTAAAAATACATGTCTGCTTGTAGAAATGATCTGCAGCGAGGGCAGAAAACCAGCAAGTACAAGTTTCTGAACTCAGGCAGAACAGCCTCGGGTGATTGGCTAACATGGAGCCTTTGGCTTTGCAGTGAGCTCAGAGGGATGTAAACACTGATGATGACTACAGCAGGGAATTCCCTCCGGAGATCTTGTGGCAGCAGCAGCAGGCAAATCCAGCCCTGCAGCAAAAGCTCAGGTTTCACTTCACATACAAGTCAGCTGAATATCCCAAACGCTAGCGCTCTGCAGCTTCCCAGTTCAACAGAAAACAAACACAAACTCTCAATTTATCAATCCTGTCTAAAAAAACTAAACCAAGAACTCCAGGATCCGTCACAGTTCTACCACATGAATCTCCTGCAGCAGTGAAACCAACAAACCCGTCAGATACAGCCAACAGAAATCCTTCAAAACAAACAAGGAGCTCCGAGGAGGAACAGAACAGGAACAACAAAATCCTGAACGGAAAACCTGGGACCAGAACTACAGAGTCGGGGGGGCAGTAAAAGTTTTACTGCTCAGGAAACTGGGATGTTTCCGTTCTCCAAAACCTTCATTCATTATTTCCTTGACATTATTCTATCCCATAATGCTTTGCAGCAGCATCTTTGAGGTGATGCTTGTACACTGTATCTGATCAGAACCGAATGTGAGCAGGTTTAATTTAATATTACAAAATGGGCCTTTAGAATGATCTATATTTAGTATCATATATATATTTGATTTGGTGTATGTGATGAGACCTGCGTGACGCGGGGCGGTCATGCTCTGGACGGGTATCTGAGAGGATCTGAAGTCCCTCTGCTGCAGAAACACGTCACACTTTAGTCTAAGCGGGTCAAGAAAAACCTCACGAGTTTTAAACTGTTTCTTTTCTTGTATTTGGGGGAAAACAAACAGCTGACGCACGGCGTGGGAACGAGAAAAACCTCAGTGCAACCAGCAGCGTTAGATTCAACAAGAAAAGAAAAAGAACGAGTCAAAAGACTTCAAGAAAAAAGGTGTGAGAGCAGAAACTGTAATTACAGCTGTGTCACAGCAACAGGAAATCCCATAATATTCAGGAGGATTCAGGATCACTGTAAATCAAGACTTAGAAAATACTGAATCACAGAGAAAGTTTAAGAAGGAGGCGTTACCATGGTGACCATGATGGGATGTGTTTCAGTCCTGGGAGGGAGAAGGTGTTTAATCATGTTTTATAACCGTGTTATTAATACGTTTATAAGCAGTGGACGGACAGATGAGCCAATCAGGTCATTGTGAGGAACATAATAATATAATTTCTATACATCATATCATTGTTTACCATATGATGAAGTAGAATATACTATTTAAACTGGTTTACAGGTTTTACTCAGTATGTTGTGACTCCAAACTCAGCTCAGATGACAGAATTTAATGAATCAGCAGCTGTTTCAGGTGGCAGACGATGTTTTCAGTCGACCCGCGTGACCTCGGCGCTGCTTCTAATAAAACTGTCGTCATACAGAAGACAGTAGAACACACAGAATCTGGTCAGGAATTCTTCTCACGTCCACCTCAAATCCCTGGAGTGAGAAGCAGCGAGGAGACGATGAAGCACATTTACCATCTGTAATCAAAAGAACTCCACGCTGGACTCGCCCCTCCTCCCTCCTCTTAGCCCCTCTCTTCAATTTCCTCCCTCCTATTGCAAAGCATGAGCAGCATACTGATGGTGGGATTACACACACACACACACACACACACACACACACACACACACACACACACACACACACACAAGTGTGTTTTGGTATCCTTATGGGGACCGTCCATTGACTTCCATTGATTTTAGTAACTAGATTTATACCTAACCCAAACCCTTTTACTAACCTTAACCATTACTGATCTATAACTAACCCTAAGACTAACTAAAACTCTATTCACACCATACCTATAAACCTAACCCCTAACCCTAAAAAGGGGAGTCCCCCTCATGGGGACCAGGCTTCGGTCCCCACAAGAACCCTCGGACCCCAGAAAGATAGTAAAAGTCAGGAAACGGGTCCCCAGGAGGTCAGAAATACAAACCAACACACACACACACACACACACACACACACACACACACACACACACACACACACACACACAAGTGTGTTTTGGTATCCTTATGGGGACCGTCCATTGACTTCCATTGATTTTAGTAACTAGATTTATACCTAACCCAAACCCTTTTACTAACCTTAACCATTACTGATCTATAACTAACCCTAAGACTAACTAAAACTCTATTCACACCATACCTATAAACCTAACCCCTAACCCTAAAAAGGGGAGTCCCCCTCATGGGGACCAGGCTTCGGTCCCCACAAGAACCCTCGGACCCCAGAAAGATAGTAAAAGTCAGGAAACGGGTCCCCAGGAGGTCAGAAATACAAACCCACACACACACACACACACACACACACACACACACACACACACACACACACACACTCAGCGCAGTAATGACTTTCTGCCTTTGCGCTCGATTCGCTCCGAGCTGCCAGTTCCCACTGGGTTTCTGTGAAAGGAACTGAAAGAGCAAAGAGACACGAGGGAGGTGAAACAACATCTCCAATTAGTGAGGCTGGTGGTCTTTTAGGGTCTCAGTGTGTTTGTGTGTTGGCTGGATAAGCAGACTGCAGGGTCCAGGTCTTCACCTGGACCTGGTCTGCAGACCTACTAACTGTCCTGGTTTTATTTAGCAGTAAAAACCTTTTCATGTGCTGCTGAAGTTCTTTAAACTGCAGTAAGAAACGAGCTCAGCAACCTGTCAATCAAACTGGGTCTGATTTAACTCTGATTATTGATCCAAAGTTTCTGAAAACTGATCGATTAATAACAAACTCATTAATTCACTGTGATCAACATTCAGACAACATCTGGATCCTGTTCCAACCAGGAGGAGAGAGGGAGGTGGAGGAGGGTGGTGTGGAGGACAAGGAGAAAGTCTAGGAGAAGGGAGAGGAGGAGGTCATATTACATCACAAATATTCCAACATCACGAGCTTCATGCTCCTGTAATAAAGCTTTAGATCCATCCCACTCCTCACCTCCTCCTGACACCTCCTCCTGTCACCTCCTGCTGACACCTCCTCCTCACACCTCCTCATGTCACCTCCTCCTGTCACCTCCTCCTGACGCCTCCTCCTGACGCCTCCTCCTGTCACCTCCTCCTCACACCTCCTCATGTCACCTCCTGATGCCTCTTCCTGACACCTCCTCCTGAGACCTCCTCCTGACACCTCCCCCTGACACCTCCTCCTGTCACCTCCCCCTGTCACCTCCTCCTCACACCTCCTCATGTCACCTCCTGATGCCTCTTCCTGACACCTCCTCCTGAGACCTCCTCCTGACACCTCCCCCTGACACCTCCTCCTGTCACCTCCTCCTGACACCTCCTCCTGACGCCTCCTCCTGACACCGTCTCCTGACACCTCCCCCTGACACCTCCTCCTGACACCTCCCCCTGACACCTCTTCCTGACGCCTCCCCCTGTCGCCTCCCCCTGACACCTCCTCCTGCCACCTCCTCCTGACACCTCCCCCTGACACCTCCTCCTGTCACTTCCTCCTGACACCTCCTCCTGAGACCTCTTCCTGACGGCTCCACCTGTCGCCTCCTCCTGACACCTCCTCCTGTCACCTCCTCCTGACACCTCCTCCTGACACCTCCCCCTGTCGCCTCCTCCTGACGCCTCCTCCTGACACCGCCCCCTGACACCTCCTCCTGACACCTCCTCCTGACACCTCCCCCTGACACCTCCTCCTGTCACCTCCTCCTGACACCTCCCCCTGACACCTCCTCCTGTCACCTCCTCCTGACACCTCCCCCTGTCGCCTCCTCCTGACGCCTCCTCCTGACACCGTCTCCTGACACCTCCCCCTGACACCTCCTCATGACACCTCCCCCTGACACCTCTTCCTGACGGCTCCACCTGTCGCCTCCCCCTGACACCTCCTCCTGTCGCCTCCTCCTGACGCCTCCTCCTGACACCTCCTCCTGACACCTCCCCCTGACACCTCCTCCTGTCACCTCCTCCTGACACCTCCCCCTGACACCCCCTCCTGTCACCTCCTCCTGACGCCTCCCCTGACACCGCCCCCTGACACCTCCTCCTGACACCTCCTCCTGACACCTCCTCCTGACGCCTCCTCCTGACGCCTCCTCCTGTCACCTCCCCCTCACACCTCCTCATGTCACCTCCTGATGCCTCTTCCTGACACCTCCTCCTGTCACCTCCTCCTGACACCTCCTCCTGACACCTCCTCCTGACACCTCCCCCTGACACCTCCTCCTGTCACCTCCTCCTGACACCTCCTCCTGTCACCTCCTCCTGACACCTCCTCCTGACACCTCCTCCTGACACCTCCTCCTGACACCTCCCCCTGACACCTCCCCCTGTCACCTCCTCCTGACACCTCCTCCTGACACCTCCTCCTGACACCTCCTCCTGACACCTCCCCCTGACCCCTCCTCCTGTCACCTCCTCCTGTCACCTCCTCCTCACACCTCCTCATGTCACCTCCTGATGCCTCTTCCTGACACCTCCCCCTGACACCCCCTCCTGTCTCCTCCCCCTGACACCTCCCCCTGACACCTCCTCCTGTCACCTCCTCCTGACACCTCCTCCTGACGCCTCCCCCTGACACCTCCTCCTGACACCTCCTCATGACACCTCCCCCTGACACCTCCCCCTGACACCTCCTCCTGACAACTCCCCCGACACCTCCCCCTGTCGCCTCCTCCTGACACCTCCTCCTGACACCGTCTCCTGACACCTCCCCCTGACACCTCCTCATGACACCTCCCCCTGACACCTCTTCCTGACGGCTCCACCTGTCGCCTCCCCCTGACACCTCCTCCTGTCGCCTCCTCCTGACGCCTCCTCCTGACACCTCCCCCTGACACCTCCTCCTGTCACCTCCTCCTGACGCCTCCTCCTGACGCCTCCTCCTGACACCTCCCCCTGACACCTCCTCCTGTCACCTCCTCCTGACACCTCCCCGTGACACCTCCCCCTGACACCTCTTCCTGACGGCTCCACCTGTCGCCTCCTCCTGACACCTCCTCCTGACACCTCCTCCTGACACCTCCCCCTGACACCTCCTCCTGACGCCTCCTCCTGACACCTTCTCCTGACACCTCCCCCTGACACCTCCTCATGACACCTCCCCCTGACACCTCTTCCTGACGGCTCCACCTGTCGCCTCCTCCTGACACCTCCTCCTGTCACCTCCTCCTGACACCTCCCCCTGACACCTCCCCTGACGCCTCCTCCTGACACCTCCCCCTGACACCTCCTCCTGTCACCTCCTCCTGACGCCTCCCCCTGACACCTCCTCCTGACACCTCCTCATGTCACCTCCTGATGCCTCTTCCTGACACCTCCTCCTGTCACTTCCTCCTGACACCTCCTCCTGACACCTCCCCCTGACACCTCTTCCTGACGGCTCCACCTGTCGCCTCCTCCTGTCGCCTCCTCCTGACACCTCCTCCTGTCACCTCCTCCTGACACCTCCCCCTGACACCTCCCCTGACGCCTCCTCCTGACACCTCCCCCTGACACCTCCTCCTGTCACCTCCCCCTGACACCTCCCCCTGCCACCTCCTCCTGACACCTCCCCCTGACACCTCCTCCTCACACCTCCTCCTGCCACCTCCTCCTGACACCTCCTCCTGAGACCTCTTCCTGACGGCTCCACCTGTCGCCTCCCCCTGACACCTCCTCCTGTCACCTCCTCCTGACACCTCCCCCTGACACCTCCTCCTGTCACTTCCTCCTGACACCTCCTCCTGAGACCTCCTCCTGACACCTCCCCCTCACACCTCCTCCTGACACCTCCCCCTGTCACCTCCTCCTCACACCTCCTCATGTCACCTCCTGATGCCTCTTCCTGACACCTCCTCCTGAGACCTCCTCCTGACACCTCCCCCTGACACCTCCTCCTGTCACCTCCTCCTGACGCCTCCTCCTGTCACCTCCTCCTGACACCTCCCCCTGACACCTCCTCCTGACACCTCCCCCTGACACCTCCTCATGTCACCTCCTGATGCCTCTTCCTGACACCTCCTCCTGAGACCTCCTCCTGACACCTCCCCCTGACACCTCCTCCTGTCACCTCCTCCTGACACCTCCTCCTGTCACCTCCTCCTGACACCTCCCCCTGACACCTCCTCCTGTCACCTCCTCCCGACGCCTCCTCCTGTCACCTCCTCCTCACACCTCCTCATGTCACCTCCTGATGCCTCTTCCTGACACCTCCTCCTGAGACCTCCTCCTGACACCTCCCCCTGACACCTCCTCCTGTCACCTCCTCCTGACACCTCCCCCTGTCACCTCCTCCTGACACCTCCCCCTGACACCTCTTCCTGACGCCTCCACCTGTCGCCTCCCCCTGACACCTCCTCCTGTCGCCTCCTCCCGACGCCTCCTCCTGTCACCTCCTCCTCACACCTCCTCATGTCACCTCCTGATGCCTCCTCCTGACACCTCCTCCTGACACCTCCCCCTGACACCTCCCCCTGACACCTCCTCCTGACACCTCCTCCTGACACCACCTGACGCCTCCTCCTGACACCTCCCCCTGACACCTCCTCCTGACACCTCCTCCTGACACCTCCCCCTGACACCTCCTCCTGTCACCTCCTCCTGACACCTCCCCCTGACACCTCCCCCTGACACCTCCTCCTGACGCCTCCCCCTGTCGCCTCCTCCTGACGCCTCCTCCTGACACCGTCTCCTGACACCTCCCCCTGACACCTCCTCATCACACCTCCCCCTGACACCTCTTCCTGACGGCTCCACCTGTCGCCTCCTCCTGTCGCCTCCTCCTGACACCTCCTCCTGTCACCTCCTCCTGACCCCTCCTCCTGACACCTCCCCCTGTCACCTCCTCCTCACACCTCCTCATGTCACCTCCTGATGCCTCTTCCTGACACCTCCTCCTGAGACCTCCTCCTGACACCTCCCCCTGTCACCTCCTCCTGACACCTCCCCCTGACACCTCCTCATGTCACCTCCTGATGCCTCTTCCTGACACCTCCTCCTGTCACCTCCTCCCGACGCCTCCTCCTGTCACCTCCTCCTCACACCTCCTCATGTCACCTCCTGATGCCTCTTCCTGACACCTCCTCCTGTCACTTCCTCCTGACACCTCCTCCTGACACCGTCTCCTGACACCTCCCCCTGACACCTCCTCATGACACCTCCCCCTGACACCTCTTCCTGACGGCTCCACCTGTCGCCTCCTCCTGACACCTCCTCCTGACGCCTCCTCCTGACACCTCCCCCTGACACCTCCCCCTGACACCTCCTCCTGACACCTCCCCCTGACACCTCCTCCTGACACCTCCCCCTGACACCTCCTCCTGTCACCTCCTCCCGACGCCTCCTCCTGTCACCTCCTCCTCACACCTCCTCATGTCACCTCCTGATGCCTCTTCCTGACACCTCCCCCTGACACCTCCTCATGACACCTCCCCCTGACACCTTCCCCTGACACCTCCTCCTGACACCTCCCCCTGACACCTCCTGCTGCAGTTTAATTTGTAATATGTATCATCAGATTTAGAACTAGGTGTATTAACCTGATAATAAAACATCTTTTCAGTATTTATTACATATAATAACTGAATATTTCAGCTCAATAGCAGATGGTTTATTTTTGCAGGTTATTTTGAGTTTGTCTGAGTCTTTAGAGCAGATCATTAGAACAAAAGCTCTAAAACATGTAAATTAACAGAATGAATCCAACAACCTTCTGTTGAGACGTGTGAACAGCTCTAACAGTCCAGAATCTGATATTTGTGTTTCTGTTAGCTGACGTGGTTCAGGCTCCTGCTGACTCTCAGGTTTTCAATGTTTCCTTCCTGACTGAAGTAAAGCGGGAACACAAGGGATTATTCTGGGATTGTATTGGTCTCCATGACCACCAACAGGTTTCCACCCAGAGACACAAAAATCACATGACCTTCATTTGAAACTCATTTTAACTTCCTCCTGCTGCTCGTCTTCACCCCGTTGTGTCAGTTTGAATCACTCTGCTCCATTTCTACTCAGGATGTCATGACTAATGGAGCCCCACACACACACACACACAGTGACACACACACACAGTGACACTCACACACAGTGACACACACACACACACAGTAAGACAGAGACTAACATGCAGCGACCTGATGTGTACGTCTCCCTGAGACAGTGCTGGAAAGTTTAATCCACTTCTCGCTCATTGTCTTCTTTTCTGTCCGGTGAGGCTTCATGAGATCATGTTCTACTGCTGATGTTCAGGACACACAACAACACGCTCAGACTGAAGAGCTGCAGTAAAAGTAAAAACATGTTCTCTCACAGCGCTGACTGACGTAAAAAACTTCATATTGGACTGAACATATGTTTATTTAGTTTAGTATGTTTATTTACCACTGATGACTGATAACATGTAACATGATGACTGATAACATGTTACACGATGACTGATAACATGTAACACGATGACTGATAACATGTAACACGATGATTGATAACATGTAACATGATGACTGATAACATGTAACATGATGACTGATAACATGTAACATGATGACTGATAACATGTAACATGACTGATAACATGTAACATGATGACTGATAACATGTTACACGATGACTGATAACATGTAACATGATGACTGATAACATGTAACATGATGACTGATAACATGTAACATGATGACTGATAACATGTTACATGATGACTGATAACATGTAACATGATGACTGATAACATGTAACATGACTGATAACATGTAACATGATGACTGATAACATGTAACATGATGACTGATAACATGTAACATGATGACTGATAACATGTAACATGATGACTGATAACATGTAACATGATGACTGATAACATGTAACATGATGACTGATAACATGTAACATGACTGATAACATGTAACATGATGACTGATAACATGTAACATGATGACTGATAACATGTAACATGATGACTGATAACATGTTACATGATGACTGATAACATGTAACATGATGACTGATAACATGTTACACGATGACTGATAACATGTAACATGATGACTGATAACATGTAACATGACTGATAACATGTAACATGATGACTGATAACATGTAACATGATGACTGATAACATGTTACATGATGACTGATAACATGTTACACGATGACTGATAACATGTAACATGATGACTGATAACATGTTACATGACTGATAACATGTAACATGATGACTGATAACATGTAACATGATGACTGATAACATGTTACATGATGACTGATAACATGTTACATGACTGATAACATGTAACATGATGACTGATAACATGTTACATGACGAATAACATGTAACATGATGACTGATAACATGTTACATGATGACTGATAACATGTTACATGATGACTGATAACATGTAACATGATGACTGATAACATGTAACATGATGACTGATAACATGTAACATGACTGAAAACATGTAACATGACTGATAACATGTAACATGATGACTGATAACATGTAACATGATGACTGATAACATGTTACATGACTGATAACATGTAACATGATGACTGATAACATGTTACATGATGACTGATAACATGTTACATGACTGATAACATGTTACATGACTGATAACATGTAACATGATGACTGATAACATGTAACATGATGACTGATAACATGTAACATGATGACTGATAACATGTAACATGATGACTGATAACATGTTACATGATGACTGATAACATGTTACATGACTGATAACATGTAACATGATGACTGATAACATGTAACATGATGACTGATAACATGTTACATGATGACTGATAACATGTTACATGACTGATAACATGTAACATGATGACTGATAACATGTTACATGATGACTGATAACATGTTACATGATGACTGATAACATGTAACATGATGACTGATAACATGTAACATGATGACTGATAACATGTAACATGATGACTGATAACATGTTACATGATGACTGATAACATGTTACATGACTGATAACATGTAACATGATGACTGATAACATGTAACATGATGACTGATAACATGTAACATGATGACTGATAACATGTTACATGACTGATAACATGTAACATGATGACTGATAACATGTAACATGATGACTGATAACATGTTACATGACTGATAACATGTAACATGATGACTGATAACATGTAACATGATGACTGATAACATGTAACATGATGACTGATAACATGTTACATGACTGATAACATGTAACATGATGACTGATAACATGTAACATGATGACTGATAACATGTAACATGATGACTGATAACATGTTACATGATGACTGATAACATGTAAAATGATGACTGATAACATGTAACATGACTGATAACATGTAACATGATGACTGATAACATGTTACATGATGACTGATAACATGTTACATGATGACTGATAACATGTAACATGATGACTGATAACATGTAACATGATGACTGATAACATGTAACATGACTGAAAACATGTAACATGACTGATAACATGTAACATGATGACTGATAACATGTAACATGATGACTGATAACATGTAACATGATGACTGATAACATGTAACATGACTGATAACATGTAACATGATGACTGATAACATGTAACATGATGACTGATAACATGTAACATGATGACTGATAACATGTAACATGATGACTGATAACATGTTACATGACTGATAACATGTAACATGATGACTGATAACATGTTACATGACTGATAACATGTAACATGATGACTGATAACATGTAACATGATGACTGATAACATGTAACATGATGACTGATAACATGTTACATGATTACTGATAACATGTAACATGATGACTGATAACATGTTACATGACTGATAACATGTAACATGATGACTGATAACAAGTAACATGACTGATAACATGTAACATGATGAAAACATGTAACATGACTGATAACATGTAACATGATGACTGATAACATGTAACATGATGACTGATAACATGTAACATGATGACTGATAACATGTTACATGACTGATAACATGTAACATGATGACTGATAACATGTAACATGATGACTGATAACATCTTGTAACATGACTGATAACATGTAACATGATGACTGATAACATGTTACAAGATGACTGATAACATCTAACATGATGACTGATAACATGTAACATGATGACTGATAACATGTTACATGACTGATAACATGTAACATGATGACTGATAACATGTTACATGACTGATAACATGTAACATGATGACTGATAACATGTAACATGATGACTGATAACATGTAACATGATGACTGATAACATGTAACATGATGACTGATAACATGTTACATGATGACTGATAACATGTAACATGACTGATAACATGTAACATGATGACTGATAACATGTAACATGATGACTGATAACATGTTACATGATGACTGATAACATGTAACATGATGACTGATAACATGTAACATGATTACTGATAACATATAAATGACTGATAACATGTAACATGATGACTGATAACATGTAACATGATGACTGATAACATGTTACATGACTGATAACATGTCACATGATGACTGATAACATGTTACATGATGACTGATAACATGTAACATGATGACTGATAACATGTTACATGATGACTGATAACATGTAACATGACTGATAACATGTAACATGATGACTGATAACATGTAACATGATGACTGATAACATGTAACATGATGACTGATAACATGTTACATGATGACTGATAACATGTTACATGATGACTGATAACATGTAACATGACTGATAACATGTAACATGATGACTGAAAATATGTTACATTATGACTGATAACATGTAACATGATGACTGATAACATGTTACACGATGACTGATAACATGTAACATGATGACTGATAACATGTAACATGATGACTGATAACATGTAACATGATGACTGATAACATGTAACATGATGACTGATAACATGTAACATGATGACTGATAACATGTTACACGATGACTGATAACATGTAACATGACTGATAACATGTAACATGATGACTGATAACATGTAACATGATGACTGATAACATGTTACATGACTGATAACATGTAACATGATGACTGATAACATGTTACATGACTGATAACATGTAACATGATGACTGATAACATGTAACACGATGATTGATAACATGTAACATGATGACTGATAACATGTAACATGATGACTGATAACATGTAACATGATGACTGATAACATGTAACATGACTGATAACATGTAACATGATGACTGATAACATGTTACACGATGACTGATAACATGTAACACGATGACTGATAACATGTAACATGATGACTGATAACATGTAACATGATGACTGATAACATGTAACATGATGACTGATAACATGTAACATGATGACTGATAACATGTAACATGACTGATAACATGTAACATGATGACTGATAACATGTAACATGATGACTGATAACATGTAACATGATGACTGATAACATGTAACATGACTGATAACATGTAACATGATGACTGATAACATGTAACATGATGACTGATAACATGTAACATGATGACTGATAACATGTAACATTATGACTGATAACATGTAACATGACTGATAACATGTAACATGATGACTGATAACATGTAACATGACTGATAACATGTAACATGATGACTGATAACATGTTACATGATGACTGATAACATGTAACATGATGACTGATAACATGTAACATGATGACTGATAACATGTAACATGATGACTGATAACATGTTACATGATGACTGATAACATGTTACATGATGACTGATAACATGTTACATGATGACTGATAACATGTTACATGATGACTGATAACATGTTACATGATGACTGATAACATGTTACACGATGACTGATAACATGTAACATGATGACTGATAACATGTAACATGATGACTGATAACATGTAACATGATGACTGATAACATGTAACATGACTGATAACATGTAACATGATGACTGATAACATGTAACATGATGACTGATAACATGTAACATGATGACTGATAACATGTTACATGATGACTGATAACATGTTACACGATGACTGATAACATGTAACATGATGACTGATAACATGTAACATGACTGATAACATGTAACATGATGACTGATAACATGTAACATGATGACTGATAACATGTAACATGATGACTGATAACATGTTACATGATGACTGATAACATGTTACATGATGACTGATAACATGTAACATGATGACTGATAACATGTAACATGACTGATAACATGTAACATGATGACTGATAACATGTTACACGATGACTGATAACATGTAACATGATGACTGATAACATGTAACATGATGACTGATAACATGTAACATGATGACTGATAACATGTAACATGATGACTGATAACATGTAACATGACTGATAACATGTAACATGATGACTGATAACATGTAACATGATGACTGATAACATGTTACATGATGACTGATAACATGTAACATGACTGATAACATGTAACATGATGACTGATAACATGTAACATGATAACTGATAACATGTTACATGACTGATAACATGTAACATGATGACTGATAACATGTTACATGACTGATAACATGTAACATGATGACTGATAACATGTAACATGATGACTGATAACATGTTACATGACTGATAACATGTAACATGATGACTGATAACATGTTACATGACTGATAACATGTAACATGATGACTGATAACATGTAAAATGATGACTGATAACATGTTACATGACTGATAACATGTAACATGATGACTGATAACATGTAACATGATGACTGATAACATGTAACATTATGACTGATAACATGTAACATGATGACTGAAAATATGTTACATTATGACTGATAACATGTAACATGATGACTGATAACATGTAACATGATGACTGATAACATGTAACATGATGACTGATAACATGTTACATGATGACTGATAACATGTTACATGATGACTGATAACATGTAACATGATGACTGATAACATGTAACATGATGACTGATAACATGTAACATGATGACTGATAACATGTTACATGACTGATAACATGTAACATGATGACTGATAACATGTAACATGATGACTGATAACATGTTACATGACTGATAACATGTAACATGATGACTGATAACATGTAACATGATGACTGATAACATGTAACATGATGACTGATAACATGTTACATGACTGATAACATGTAACATGATGACTGATAACATGTAACATGATGACTGATAACATGTTACATGATGACTGCCTGATTGACTGACTGACTGATCAAAGAACTAATCACACCACTGACCAGACTTCTGCCTATGAACCCTTTAGCATGAGGACTGGATAGTTTAGGACTCAAACCATCAACCTTTTGATGGACATGACTGTTTTTAGTTTTGGATGTTGCTCAGTCTGCTGCTGCTGCAGAGACATTCACATTTTCAATCTTCACCATAAAGAATTTAAACTCATTAAAAACTAAAACCTCTCCAGCTCTCCTCCGTCCCACTGCCTCCCTTCATCCTCCTCCTCGATTCTAGCTGAAGGTCAGTTACTCTAAGGCAGCAGTCTATAACGATTACCAGTTTCATCCATTCTGCTTCAGAGAGATGATGGGGGGG
>SSNP01000114.1:340970-397662 GCA_006937955.1 Pachypanchax playfairii | reverse complement strand
GGGGGGGGGGGGGGGGGGGGGGGGTGGTATACAGCAGTGTGAGGAGTATGAACACCATTCACAGCGGTTTAAGGAGAAATGAAACGTTTGTGTAACCGACCTTCTGTTAAACTGAAACTCTGTGAGAAAGGACAAATAAGGTCCGAGAGATTTATGAGGTGATTTATGTGACGCTGAAATAAAACACAACCTGGGAGGTGGGGGGGGGGGGGGGGGGGGGGGGGGAGTACATTGTCTACAGATGGAACCTACTCGTTAGTGCCCCCTAGAGTCTGCAACTCAGATTACAGCTAAAATATCAAAGTTCTGACAAAAAGTCATGATGTCTGATGGATCCTCAGTTTTACAGAGGACAAGGCCAAACGCCAGTCTGTCCCATAATGCACCTGGTAACATGTCTCCCCCGGGTAAGAGACCCAACCATTCACATGATGAAAGCATGAGTCATCAGACCATCCATTTCTGATGCTGGTGGGTGGAGGACTCAGGTCAGCTCTGATACCCCGACCCGTTTGCAGCTAAACAGAACCAACCACAACAAACTGGAATGTTCTGTACATCAGAACCAGCAGTTTGAGCTGCAGCAGCAGTCCACTGGATCAGAACAACAATATACTGTATAACTAATATCACTAATTCACAGATTTTGATTGAACTTTGTTGCCTTCAGGTGACACCAGCAGTGTGAGCGAGTTATAGATCACCGTGTGACATGTGGAGGGTCAAACTCTGATGCAACAGGAAGTTTGTGAGCAGCTCAGTGTTTAATAAAGACACCCATCACAGAGACACACGTCAGCGCTGCAGAAATGTGTTCATCCACATCACATACCAATCGTTTCCTGTCTGTGAGACCACATGTGACTTCCTGTTCACTGTTTGCATTTCAGATCTGGTTTAATTGAAGAGACTTTGTTGCAGGTAGAGACGAATCAAATGATCAAAATGTAAAAAGCTTCATAAAAGTCCAGCTGATGAGCGATCAGCTGCTGCTGAATGTAAAACTCTGGTTTCTGTATCTCAGAGAGTTTCTGATCAATGGATCAATAAAAGAAACTCTTTTTAGTTTAGAACTTCCTGCAATATTTGTGAAATAGTTCATCAGCACTTGTGTTTCAGGTCAGACGGAAGCACCAAGTCACATCCTTCAGGACGTTTATCAGTCTTTTATTTACACAGAATCAAACCTTGGGCTCATGTGGTCACATGACCACAACAATGATGATGACACAAACACGAAGTCAGCGGGTTCAAAGGGATGAAGAGCAGCTTGATGAAAGAGAGTCTTCATCACTCTCTGTCTGAGCTGCGTCACATGACAACGAGGACGTTCGTCCTGCAGCAGCAGGTTTTATTGTTGAATTAAAGAAAAGAAGATGAAAGTTCTGCAAGTCTCGGACCTGCAGACTGAACGATTCTACAGGAAATCATCAGGACACAGAGGCGTCCAAACAACTGCACCTCACGTCACGTCAAACACGGCGTGATAAATAAATACCTGAGAGTCATGAACCGTTCTGTAACACCAGCTGTTCCAGAAATATTAAAAATATAAAGAAAAGATCAAATTTACACCCTGAAGTTTCACTGTGTGATTAAAGGTCTGAGTTGACATGAACATCCTTCACAGGCTTTTTGACTCTTTAGAGCCACCATACACATCCAAAACACATGCGGCCGCTTCACATGCAGTTTGAACAGGAGAAACTCTAAAACCAACTATTACACTTATTTTCTTAAAGAGGCTCTTCCATTGAAAGGTCTGTTAATCAGTGTTTCCTGACATTTTTTAGAAATAAAATGTTTCATATTACAGGTTAATACTTAAGAAATAACCACAAAGTCCTGAAATTTGTATGAAATGACCTCTTTAGCATCTGCAGAGAGGAAGTGCAACAATAACAGCTGATCTTTGATTGATCTTCCATTGATTCGACCTGTAAGACGTCGCTCAGGGCCCTTCTGATATGATGTAACACTCGGGAGGGAAACAGATGGAAACTCAGTTCAGACATTTCAGTCTAAAATTTTGGGACTAAAATACACCAACAGTCTGCTTTTCCAGGTCAGTAAGGTCAGTTTCTGTGCTGCTCGGACCCACAGTTTGCTTTAAAAAGTGAGAAAGATAGAGAACACGTCTCCACTGAATGAAGCTGTGAGATCCTGTTTGTTCTGTAGAGACGTGCAGCTTTAAGTCCCGCCCACCTACCTGCACACAGTCATGGTGTTTCTCATCATGAAATATCTCATTCCAGGTAAACATACAGAAAAAGGATTAATATGTGAGTCAACACCTGGAAATGTATCCAAGGTGTATTTTTTATTTTTATTTAGGAAAATGTCCCATTCATTTACATGGAGGGGGCGGGACTTAGAAACTGCACTGCAGCCAGCCACCAGGGGGCGCTTGTCTTGTTTCAGCTTCAACTTCTGACTTAAATTTAAATATGAGTTAATTATCTCGTGATATATTTTTTCAAAGTTACCTGGAATTTAAAGTTTCGTGTTAGACTTGTTTCGTGTTTGGAGAAAAACTAGCTCGTGTTGAGCCAGACCTGCGTTTGCGTGTGTCTAACAGGTGCAACTGCACATAAAAATGACCTGAAATCTCATCTTCATGTGTGCAGACCCTGAGAGTCTGCAACTCACACAGAAGATACAGTTTTTATGGTATTTCAGGTCTGAATACAGAGAAAATGAATGTTCAGAGAGGAAGATGGACCTCTGTGTGAGTTAATGATGGAAAACTGTCAAACTGTTTTTGTTTGCTCCCTTTCTGCTCGTGTCTTCCATCTTCACTGCTTTGTTTTACAAGTTTGACTAACAGGATTTCTTTAACTCTTCTGGGTTTTAATGTTCCTGTAAAATGATTCTGTCGGGAAGAACGGAACAGAAATATTATTATAAAAGAAAGTGAGGTGGGTGGAGGAGTTTCCTCCCTTCCTTCCTTCTCCTGACTGACCTCAGCGCCGAGCAGCTCCAACACATTCACGTGTTCAGAGGAAACAATAAACACACAAATGCTGAAACATGACAGCAGAAAGTACAACATGGCCTGGAAACTGAAGCGAGGCGTAAAAGTGGAGCAGCAGACACAGAGCTGCTCTGACCGCACAAAGTGACACACACACAGTGAAGTAGAGCAGAACAGAAAGACTCACCTCCTGCTGCTGCTCCTTCAGGTCCTCCTGCCTGTCAACAGGTGTTCTCCTCCCTGACAGAGGAGGCTCAGATCACACAGTCTCCTCCATTCAACTGTTGCTCCCATTTCAATAAAACTTCTGCTCACTCTGACATGTTTTCCTGTCTGCGGGAAGACGAAGAGGTCCTGATGTTTCTCCAACTCTCTCCTTCCTCACTCCCTCCTCTTCCTCTCAGTCTAACAACGTCCCAGAGTTCAGTGGTGCAGCAGCCGCCGCTGCTGAGACCATCTGTTGCAACACGTCTGCCTGCCTCTCCACTTTCACTCTCCTCCTCCTCCTCCTCCTCTTCCTCCTCTTCCTCAGGAGGAGCAGGAGGCGGGGCTTCTTCGGTCTGCCAGCCAATCAAATCCCTCTGTCTGACTGAAGAGGGCGGACCTGAAATGAGGGAACAAAGTGAAACAAATGCAGGAGGGAGGGAGGGAGAGACTCTGCACACAGACACCACAATGTGCTCCACAATATTAGGACCACGTCCTAAAGTCCTGCTCATGGGACAGAAGGACAACCTTCATCTTCATCAAAAGAAAAAGAACTTGAATCTGAAGAAGACGAACTCTTCATAAAGTGTTCTGAGAACTGACGGGACTGTATTCACACCGTTTCCTCTGAATCAGCTGATGAGTTTCTAGCTTTTATCTGCTCGTTTGGTTTGTTTTCACACAGAAACTGCAAGTAAACTATTAATGTGACCACAAAAAGTAAATACAGGAAGAAGGTGCTGCCTTCATGTCATCAGGATTTTCTGAGGAATATTTCTGTCTGAGCAGAAAACTGAAAAGACTTTCATAAGATGCAGTTTACTGCTTTACATGCTGCACCGACCCGGTTTCATTTAAACACCTCAGGTATGAAAACACCTCCATTCCATTCTAAACATCTGAAAAGTTTAGACAGTTCAAAAGTTAGTGAGATCATCAGCTGTCTGCTGAACATCATGTCAAAAATCATAAAACTTAAACAGTGTCTCACCTTCTGTGTCTACTTGAGCTGTAAAGCTTCAAAAGGGGCGGGGTTTTCTCACCTGTTTCAATTAAATTCTATTGTTTCCTTGGGGACTTTGGGACAGTGAGACGGGCACCTGAGTGACTGAACACCTGTGATAAATAAATGAACAATGTCCCAAACAGAAATCTTGATAATGACTCAACATGTCACATTCAGGTAGTTCTACCAGCATTCTGACCCGATCGGGTCTGAGCAGGTGAATGTGGTCTGTCACGCTGCTGCTGGATCATGAAGCAAGAAGCTGGACAGAGAGAAGAAGAGGAGGATGAAGAGGAGGATGAAGAGGAGGATGAAGAGGAGGATGAAGAGGAGCAGGGAGGGAGAGCAGGATGAAGAGCAGGATGAAGAGGAGGATGAAGAGCAGGATGAAGAGCAGGATGAAGAGGAGGATGAAGAGCAGGATGAAGAGCAGGATGAAGAGGAGGATGAAGAGCAGGATGAAGAGGAGGATGAAGAGGAGGATGAAGAGGAGGATGAAGAGCAGGATGAAGAGGAGGATGAAGAGGAGCAGGGAGGGAGCGGAGGATGAAGAGGAGGATGAAGAGGAGGATGAAGAGCAGGATGAAGAGCAGGATGAAGAGGAGGATGAAGAGCAGGATGAAGTAGAGCAGGGAGGGAGCGGAGGATGAAGAGGAGGATGAAGAGCAGGATGAAGAGCAGGATGAAGAGGAGGATGAAGAGCAGGATGAAGAGCAGGATGAAGAGGAGGATGAAGAGGAGGATGAAGAGGAGGATGAAGAGCAGGATGAAGAGCAGGATGAAGAGGAGGATGAAGAGGAGCAGGGAGGGAACGGAGGATGAAGAGGAGGATGAAGAGGAGGATGAAGAGGAGGATGAAGAGGAGGATGAAGAGCAGGATGAAGAGGAGGATGAAGAGCAGGATGAAGAGCAGGATGAAGAGGAGGATGAAGAGGAGGATGAAGAGGAGGATGAAGAGGAGGAGGGAGGGAGAGGAGGATGAAGAGGAGGATGAAGAGGAGGATGAAGAGGAGGATGAAGAGGAGGATGAAGAGGAGGATGAAGAGCAGGATGAAGAGCAGGATGAAGAGGAGGATGAAGAGCAGGATGAAGTAGAGCAGGGAGGGAGCGGAGGATGAAGAGGAGGATGAAGAGGAGGATGAAGAGGAGGATGAAGAGGAGGATGAAGAGGAGCAGGGAGGGAGGACGAGGAAGAGGAGAGCAGATAGTAATGGGGCTGCTGGCAGAGCTCCTGGATGTTCATGTAGCTGCTGGCTACATGGAGTGAATGGGGGGGGGGGCTTTATGCAAATACACACAGACACTTTAAAGAGGGTGTTTGAATCATTAAACTCAATCAGACTGTTAATGTGTTTCCTGATGTCACAGCGACTGGATTCTGGATTCAGCAGGTAAAAACACACGAGCTCTGATATAATACTGAACATCCAACTAAATAAACCAGGTTTAGTCTCATGTAGATAAAGTTCAGAAAAACAAAAAGAAAACAACTATCTCATGAGGGTCAAAGGTCAACGCGTTCCTGATCCCTGAACGGTGAGGGTTCCACTCCGAGGGTCAAAGGTCAGCATGTTCCTGATCCCTGAACGGTGACCTCACCTGAGGGCGCTGCCTACACCATTCCTGCTGTCTGTACCACCACCAACCCAACAGAACGGGCCAGAACAAACGGTTCTGTTGTTTTTTAGATCTTTTTATTGGATCCAACTCTAAAAGAATTTAGAACGAACTGAAAGTAAAACCCAGAAGAATTACAGCAACAACGAGGTTCTGTAGATTCAATGAAGTGAAACAAAGAATGAAAGTAATTATTGTTCCTGAGAGAGACTTAAACAGAATAAATCACTGAGCAGCTCCACGTTCGATTCACCTTCCTGTTTACTTACAGAATAATTTGGATATAAATCCTGTTTACTGTGGTGTTGATTTTCTCTTCGGGCTCCCAGCAGGTCCTGATGGCGTCGATAACATCGACAAAAAGACAAATGACCCTGCGCTGTGGACTCCACCAGCACTGCAGTCTGTCGTATGAGTCCGGTTCTGTTCCTGGAGCCTCCTGGTGTTCAGGAATCTGCACCACAAGCAGGTACAGCACTCACGCTGGAGGCTTCCTGACAGGAAGTGACACATAACGACAGGAAGAAGAGTTTTATCCAGCAATCATCATCCAACAGGGAGGAAGTGTTTCAGTCTCGGTACTTTTATCCCTTTCACCTGTGAACCAGGTAAAATTGTACGACTTTTTCCCGAATGTGCTCCGATTCTTCTGACATCCTGTCAGACTGGGATGCTGTTTCCAGCTTCAAGTAGAAACTGGTCCTCCTGCTTTGATCCTCATGAGTCACATCTCAGTGATGTTAATGAGATCAGAGCTGTGACATCACTCGTCACGTTAATCTGATCCTCCAAACTATTCTTCCTACAGGAATATCAAATACAGCATGATGCTCATTAAAACCCATTAAAAAGGCCTTGCTGTACTTTGTATTCTCCTAAAGTTTCAGGTAACATTATGACATCATCGTATGACACTGTGACATCATCATTAAACCTCATGTCTGCCAGATTAAAGGGAGAGTGACCCGACATTGTTCTGCCATTTGACTCGTGACTTTCTACGTTTAGTTTTATTGATCTTTTATAGGTTTTCAGTTCAGTACATGAAACTGTCTCATTCAAAGTTAAAGGGTTTGTGGTTTTATTTAGACAGATGAAATGCTTTAAACACACATACAGACACACTGGAACACTAACCCTGTCAGAACATCTGCACAATGAAACCAAACACAAGCAGGTCTGAATCATTTAAACTAAGTGAAGTCAGATGCATCAGCAGGAAGAGCCTCCTGATCTGATCACTGGAGGAAAGGACTCAGTTTTAATAAAGTTATAAAATAAAACCCTTATTGTAGTTAGATTCAGATCAAAGTAGGAACATTTAACTGCACCTGTATAAAAACTACAAATGGACCCTTGATGCAATTTCAAAACAAAGTGTAAAGTTTATATTATTATGAGTCATGATGAAATGAGCTGCTCCTATTTGAAATGAGAAAAATAGAGTTCAGTAAAATGTAAATGTCATGTTTTCAGTTATTGGTGAATCTGATTTATTTTCTGAAGGTCGATGTTCAGAGCTCAGAGAGCAAAATCCACACCGCTGCTGTTTCTGCGTTTCTCTCAGAATCTCAGATCCATAAAAGTCAAAGTTCTGCCAGCAGAAAGATCGATCTGTTCAGAGTTTATGGTCAAAGCTCCGGATGAAAAGGACTGCTGCAAAACAACCACCAGAAAACACTGTGTGTATGTGTGTGTGTCTGTATGTGGTGGTCTGTGTGTGTGTGTGTGTGTCTGTATGTGGTGGTCTGTGTGTATGTGTGTGTGTCTGTATGTGGTGGTCTGTGTGTGTGTGTGTGTGTGTCTGTATGTGGTGGTCTGTGTGTATGTGTGTGTGTCTGTATGTGGTGGTCTGTGTGTATGTGTGTGTGTCTGTATGTGGTGGTCTGTATGTGTGTGTGTGTGTGTGTGAGATTAATGATCAGGCTGCTCGTCCTGCTGGAGACTTCATTTCTCAGCTTGAACATATTACATCAGATGTATCAGGATTAATGGAGGAGCAGCAGAAACAAAAACACTCCACATCAGTCTGACTGTCATCTGAAACTAAAGCGCTGGTGGCTTTACAGGAAGTGATGTCATCAGTGAGCAGGAATTTACAGCGCTGTGTCGTACCTCATGAGGTTGAAGTCTAAAAATAGCATCAGTTGTGATTGTGTTGAAGTGAGAAACCCTCGGGAGCCTCCAGGTGTCTATGGCTTGATCTTCCTGGAGACTGTGAATCCTCCTGACTACTCAGGTGGTCGTGGATCTCGGTGAAGACAACGAAACCTAAATTTGCACCTCGGGCTCTGTAAAGATGGTGTCCACTGCTTGTCAGGGAAAAATTGAATAAAGAGTTTCTGTGAATAATTACACCAACAATCCAGATTACCAGCAGTTTTTCCTATCAGCAACCCAAACAGTCCGAGTGCAGCCACCAGACCAGAACCTGCTGCAGGGTCTAAATATTCAACATTCACAAGAAGCTGTTCAGTTCAACCAGCAAAAAAACTGAATGAGCTGATGTTCATCAACCGATTCTGTGTTTTCTGTTTCATCAGTTTCTGAGAGTGTTTTCATAAACTTATAATAATAAGAAAATATCTGTGACTCCAACAGACTGATCTGTCTCTATCCACTCACTCCTTCTCATTTCATAGGACCTCCTGTCTTTAAAAGACCTGTTGGAATCGCACGCACGCACACATGCACGCACGCACACACACACACACACACGCAAGTGTGTTTTGGTATCCTTATGGGGACCGTCCATTGACTTCCATTGATTTTAGTAACTAGATTTATACCTAACCCAAACCCTTTTCCTAACCTTAACCATTACTGATCTATAACTAACCCTAAGACTAACTAAAACTCTATTCACACCATACCTATAAACCTAACCCCTAACCCTAAAAAGGGGAGTCCCCCCCATGGGGACCAGGCTTCGGTCCCCACAAGAACCCTCGGACCCCAGAAAGATAGTAAAAGTCAGGAAACGGGTCCCCAGGAGGTCAGAAATACAAACCCACACACACACACACACACACACACACGCACACACACACACACACACTGCAATCAGTCAGACCACACACACCAACGACCTGCAGACAGACATGGGAAACGAGGGGGAGACGCTCATTAACATGAGAACAGAGACAGAAAAAGCAGCAGCTGATGGATGAAGGGAGGAGGAGGAGAGCAAGAGAGGGAGGGAGGGAGGAGGAGGGAAAAGGAGAAAGATGGTGAGGAGAGAAGGAAAAGGATGATGGAAGGAGGAGAGTAAGAAAGAGGGAGGAGGGGAGAAAGAGGAGGATGAAAAGAGGATTCGGATTTATTTGGATTCTGTTAAAGATTTTTCTAACTCTTCCATTAAAATGATGATTTGTAGAAGGAGATGAAACAGATTAACTTCAAGTCTAAAGAAGTTTGAGATTGAATGAGAATAAAACAGATTGGGATTATTTCTACTTTTATCTCATAAATATTTCATGTTTCAATCAGTTCATTTCATTTTTAAAGTCCATCAGGCTGCAACTTAGAAACCAACAATGTGACGAGGACAAACTGAAGACGAGTTTACAGGAAGAACAGGACAAATAAAACCTGGAACTCCTCCTCACCTGGAACTCTTCCTCACCTGGAACTCCTCCTCACCAGGAACCATTCCTCACCTGGAACCCTTCCTCACCTGGAACTCTTCCTCACCTGGAACCCTTCCTCACCTGGAACCCTTCCTCACCTGGAACCCTTCCTCACCTGGAACTCCTCCTCACCTGGAACCCTTCCTCACCTGGAACTCCTCCTCACCTGGAACCCTTCCTCACCTGGAACCCTTCCTCACCTGGAACTCCTCCTCACCAGGAACCATTCCTCACCTGGAACTCCTCCTCACCTGGAACCATTCCTCACCTGGAACCCTTCCTCACCTGGAACTCTTCCTCACCTGGAACTCCTCCTCACCTGGAACCCTTCCTCACCTGGAACCCTTCCTCACCTGGAACCCTTCCTCACCTGGAACCCTTCCTCACCTGGAACCCTTCCTCACCTGGAACCCTTCCTCACCTGGAACTCTTCCTCACCTGGAACTCCTCCTCACCTGGAACCCTTCCTCACCTGGAACCCTTCCTCACCTGGAACTCTTCCTCACCTGGAACTCTTCCTCACCTGGAACTCTTCCTCACCTGGAACTCCTCCTCACCTGGAACCATTCCTCACCTGGAACTCCTCTTCACCTGGAACCATTCCTCACCTGGAACTCTTCCTCACCTGGAACCATTCCTCATCTGGAACCATTCCTCACCTGGAACTCTTCCTCACCTGGAACCATTCCTCACCTGGAACTCTTCCTCACCTGGAACCATTCCTCACCTGGAACGTGTTTATATCTGTCCTGCCAGTAACTCCTTACCTCCTCAGATAAGCGTGCAGCTTGACTCCATCACGCTGTTCCCCAAAACCTCCGCCAGAAACCTTGGTGTCATACTGGACAACCAGCTGTCCTTCAAGGAGCAGGTTAACTCCGTAGCTCGCTCATGTCGATTCGCGCTTTACAACATCAGGAAAATCAGAGCCTTCCTGACAGACCACACCACACAGCTTCTGGTCCAGGCCCTGGTCTTGTCCCGGATCGACTACTGCAACTCTTTGCTGGCCGGTCTTCCGGCGTCCTCGGTTAAACCTCTGCAGATGATTCAGAACGCAGCAGCACGTCTGGTCTTCAACCAGCCCAAGAGGGCTCATGTCACTCCGCTGCTCATTTCCCTGCACTGACTTCCAGTTGCAGCACGCATCAAATACAAAGCTCTGCTTCTGGCTTACCAGACTCTAACACACACAGCTCCTACTTACCTTCACTCCTTCATCCAAACCTACATTCCCACGCGTCAGCTACGCTCAGCCGCTGAAAGACGCCTAGCGCTTCCACCACAACGTGGCATGAGATCATGTTCCAAACTCTTCTCCTCTGTTGTCCCCCGATGGTGGAATGACCTACCAAACTCGGTCCGATCCTCAGGGTCTGCAGCTACTTTTAAGAGCAGACTTAAGACTCACCTCTTTAAAGAACACTTTCAGTCTTAATGTAGGAGTAATCTATGATTTATGATAGCGATTTGAGAATTTATCTCTACAAAAAAAAAATAAAAAAATAAAAAATTGATACACTTGAAGTATCAGCGTAGGAATTAAACTGGACTCCAAACAGTCCGCCTCCTTATATTGTTTCCTTCTCTTTGATTTCTTGCTTGTATGTTCTCTCAATGTAAGTCGCTTTGGATAAAAGCGTCTGCTAAATGACAGTAGTAGTAGTAGTAGTAGTAGTAGTAGTAGTAGTAGTAGTAGTATAATGAATGTAAACTTTTGGAGTGATAAATAGAAACTGAGACTGTTGATTTGGTGGACTCTGCTGTATGAGCAGTGGGTTTTAAAGCGTTTGAAACTCTTCTGACCTCGTTGGGGTCAGCAGGGTCATTCTGCTGTTAGTCTGCTGAGAAACATCCCGAGCAGACGGATAATCCATAATCCAGAATGTATGAAGCTCTAAATCCTCTCTGCTGGATAACCTGGGTGGTGTTTCCAGGGTCAGGAGTCAAAAGGCTGCATCTCTTTAAACCGTCTCTAAACACATGAAGAGAAACGACACTTCATACTGACAGTTGGTGTAACAGCCCCCCACCACATCATCACCCGCCCACATAACACTCAGCCGTCCACGTCCTCACAGCTCTGAAGCTGCTCTCTTATGAAACACACAGTCCAACCTGCCAACAGAACACTTTCATTTCAATTCAGTTTGTATGAGTTTTGTTGGAAACTAAATCCCTTCAGCATCCAGGAGCTGAGCTGCAGTTGGTGTGTCTTCACGTCTCAGCAGCCAATTCCTCAAAATTATTTCAATCAAAATGGGTGTGAATCTACAGTCACTGTGTAAATCAAGACACAAAGAATAAATCGTGTGTCGCATTGTGGGTTAGCTCGAAGAGAAAAACCAGACAAATCCGTTAAATCTGAATACACAGAATCATTTCAGTAAAAAATAACTGGCAGTGTGTGAAATCCCAGTTAGTCTGTAACTGCTACCCATAAACCACTGCAGCAAGCGATTCATCATAAAACAAACTTTCAAAAGTCAAAATCAAGCAATTGTTTTAAAAAACATCTTAAATAGGTATTCCAGAAAGAAAAGTGTTGTTTAGGAATTTCACATGTATTCAAAATAAAATCAAATCATTTGTTAATTCATACTCCACAGATCCAGTTCCTCAGCTCAGCATTTCCTGTGAAACTGGAAGCTCCTTTAACTTCTTACTTCTCAACATAAATCAGACAGTTTAACATTTACATGTATGACCGTCTTCACACGGAAACAGTTTGTTCGGTTTGGTACCTGTTGATAAGGAATGGTGTCCTTTCCTGCCCCTCCCCCCGCTGCTCCCCCAGAAAAGGCGGGAATCACCTTGGCAACCAGTAGCTCAGCTAAGTTTTTGCTAATACTCCATCATGGCTGCTGTACATTGAGCTTTGGATGATAACTGATGCTAACATGTTTCAGATGTTCTAACTTTGTTCTGCACTCTGTGAACTCGTGATTAATAAACACTCTCGTTTCCACAGTCACTTGAAGCTGTTATCGATTATAGTAATCAGGGAGATACTCGATCACAAAAATATGTTCAAATTCAGTTATTTATGACTGTTTTATCTGCTTCTCCTCCTCTTCAGTTCTTAATTATTGTTAAAGGTACCCTGCCATAAAAATATTTTTCTAAGTGTTGAATATTTTAGTACTTCAGGTGTTCTTGGTTTCATACTGGGTGTGAAAATGGCCCAATAAGTTCTCTGTTTTTTTTTCACTTCAATGAAGTGCAGGAATCAGGTGAGTTTGAAACCCCATCAGTGTGACATCACACTGATTTTGCTCATTAATATTCATCAGCTAGTGCAGTTGAAGCCACGCCTGCAAAGTTAGCTCAGCTGTTCAGTAGCAAACATGGCGGACCATCAGTGTTGTGCTACTGCTCCAGCTGAACTTACACAATGTACATAATACTACTGAAAAATCCAGATTTATGGGACAAATGGCTTCAGTTTATTTTTGTCTCAAAATTAAAGGTCCATCTCTGCTTGTCCCGTTTGGAAATCTCCCATAACTTGACATTATGCAGGATAAGGTATGTTACTCGGACAGTCGTACCACTGTTGCACATGCGCAGCGCGGGAGGATACAGGAAGCTGTGCTCTCATAGGCTAACTGTTAGCCAATCAGAATCCAGTGAATTAGCATAATGAATATTAATGAATACAGACCTGAATCTTGGTCCATTTTTAAGTAGACAGATTCCCCTGAGCTTGAAAGGCTGGAAATTAGATTTTCCTAACGTTTTTAAATATAAAATATTTCAGCAATAACCACAAAGTCATTAAATTTGTGTGACACTGCACCTTTAAGTTGTATATTTGTGTTCCCGTCACCTCGTTTCATTGTTTCTGCCATCAACACTGAATAACTGACAAAACAACAAGGAAGCCCGTGACTAATTACATACATCAAAACAACAGAAGAGACTAAAGCAATACAACGGAAAACCAAAATAATCCCAACCGATCCCGACATAAACATGTACAGTTACACATACATGAAGATTAAAAACTCCCAGATCAATACAGAATGTAAAATAAATACGGGGTGTTCAGACTGAGTTTGAGTTTATTTACTTATATTTGTGCTCTGATGTGGATTTAAATGATCTTCTGAACATTTTAACTGCTTGTTTCTGACTCCAGATGTTCTGTAAACATCTGTAAATGTTCAGATAATTAAACAAATTGAGAATGGAAATGAAATCATAGGACAGCAGATGTTTTTATGACTACTAATGTGCTTCCTGGAATTAAAAGCAGTCAGATTATGTCTGGAACATCAGATCCTGTGTAATAATGGCCTGAAATGACTGTAGTGGGTCACACTGTGTTGTGAGTAAGTGAGGAACCGTTGGACCGAGGGTCTGGTTTATGACACAGACATCAGAAAACAGAGTCTTTCTGTTTTACACCAGACTTGATGTGAAGGACTGAATTGTGTGTCTAATTGGAGTCTAATGTTCCACTGTTGAATATAAAGTCACATTGTAACAGATCTGGATCTCAGTCAACTGGGTGGTCGTTAGTTTCTGTCATTTTATAAAAGCTAACCCGGACCAGAATCATTATTTACACGTCCAGACTTCCTGTTTCCATAACGAATCACATGTGAGTCTGCAAGGCTGCCAAGTCTTCAACACAAGCAGCAGCAAAAAGTAAGAAACCACCACATCCTTCCAACTGATCAGCTGAGCTGCTCGTGATGGGGCGTTCAAATGCACTTAGGAAAACTCAACGCTGAACAAATACAAGAGAAACTAAATGAGGATCAACATCAGAACTGGCAACTCAACAGAAAAATAAGGGAGGGGAGGGGAGGGGGTGAGTGGCTGAGAGAGGACGGGTTTTATTTCCACATGAACTGCAGGACTCAGATTTGATGACAAGGTCTAATTCTTACATACTTTAAATTAGCATTTCATTAAAGAAGTCGAGAAAACCAAACTTAAACAGAGACCAAGACTTCAGGGCTGAGGTCCATTAAGACCAGCACCAGGGTTTAACAAGACCAAGACTTCAGGGCTGAGGTCCAGTTAAGACCAGCACCAGGGTTTAACAAGACCAAGACTTCAGGGCTGAGGTCCAGTTAAGACCAGCACCAGGGTTTAACAAGACCAAGACTTCAGGGCTGAGGTCCATTAAGACCAGCACCAGGGTTTAACAAGACCAAGACTTCAGGGCTGAGGTCCATTAAGACCAGCACCAGGGTTTAACAAGACCAAGACTTCAGGGCTGAGGTCCATTAAGACCAGCACCAGGGTTTAACAAGACCAAGACTTCAGGGCTGAGGTCCAGTTAAGACCAGCACCAGGGTTTAACAAGACCAAGACTTCAAAAATAAGGTCAGTTCCAAGACGTGACAAAAACCGCTCTGAAATACAAAACCACACTTTCGGCTCTTGTTCCCAGCAGCCTGTCACAAAAACACAATCTGTTCCTGTTTCTCTATAAAAAACCAAAGACGACAGTTTGACTGACAGAAACAGGAAACAGGATTTTAAACCTGTGAAAACTTCACACAAGCCACAAAGACAAAAACTGCTGAGATTCACAAAATGTGAAATAATTCTGTTTGTTTTAAATCTTAGAATAATGTTATTTTTTCACTCAGCAGGGAAATTCACATTTGTTTGA
This sequence comes from Pachypanchax playfairii, assembly GCA_006937955.1. Lineage (NCBI taxonomy): Eukaryota > Metazoa > Chordata > Actinopteri > Cyprinodontiformes > Aplocheilidae > Pachypanchax > Pachypanchax playfairii. The sequence goes on along the minus strand of SSNP01000114.1, from coordinate 382,597 downwards.
AGTACTAGATGGATGAACTTCAGCCACTGAGGAAGACTCCAGCTGCAGACGTAAAGAATGAGACAGAAGAAGAAGAAAAGAAAGTGAAGAGTTTCATTGTTTGTCCTCCAGCGTGTAATCAGACAGGAATCTGTTTAACAGGAAGTGACCAGGAATATGTCTGCACGGACACTGTGTATGTGTGTGTGTGTGTGTGTTTGTGTGTGTGTGTGTGTGTGTCTCTGTGTGTGTGTGTGTGTGTGTGTGTGTGTGTGTGTGTGTGTGTGTGTGTGTGTGGGTTTGTATTTCTGACCTCCTGGGGACCAGTTTCCTGACTTTTACTATCTTTCTGGGGTCCGAGGGTTCTTGTGGGGACCGAAGCCTGGTCCCCATGAGGGGGACTCCCCTTTTTAGGGTTAGGGGTTAGGTTTATAGGTATGGTGTGAATAGAGTTTTAGTTAGTCTTAGGGTTAGTTATAGATCAGTAATGGTTAAGGTTAGGAAAAGGGTTTGGGTTAGGTATAAATCTAGTTACTAAAATCAATGGAAGTCAATGGACGGTCCCCATAAGGATACCAAAACACACTTGTGTGTGTGTGTGTGTGTGTGTGATTTCTGACCTCCTGGGGACCAGTTTCCTGACTTTTACTATCTTTCTGGGGTCCGAGGGTTCTTGTGGGGACCGAAGCCTGGTCCCCATGAGGGGGACTCCCCTTTTTAGGGTTAGGGGTTAGGTTTATAGGTATGGTGTGAATAGAGTTTTAGTTAGTCTTAGGGTTAGTTATAGATCAGTAATGGTTAAGGTTAGGAAAAGGGTTTGGGTTAGGTATAAATCTAGTTACTAAAATCAATGGAAGTCAATGGACGGTCCCCATAAGGATACCAAAACACACTTGTGTGTGTGTGTGTGTGTGTGTGTGTGTGTGTGTGTGTGTGTGTGTGTGTGTGTGTGTGTGTGTGCTTACTGCATGACTAAAATAAAAATAAAAACTCCATGAAATGACGTGAAGATAAAAACAATAAGAGTTTAAGGAGTCCAGCAGAGTATCAGATGGACGTGACATCAGCTCATCAATACCCTGATGTCTGGCTGCACAGAGCAGATCAGTGATGAAGATACATTGTTTTGAGATGAAGGATCTCTGACTTCCATCTGACAAACGAGAAGAACAACCTTCATCTGATATTAGAACTAAATAAATATCTTCCATTTAATTAGTTTGAGACTGACGTCATCAAACCATGTACATGATGAAAACTCTGCTGAAACATTTCTGATGTTTACAGAACACGTGTAAATCAGGAAGTACACCGAGGCTCATTACATCCAGAAACATGGTCAGGTCTTCATTTTAACTGGACTTAGACAGCTTCATCTGAAGGTCTTCAGTTCTGATCCTGGTTTAAGGAGTTCCAGGATCACAAGGATGATCAGAGAGGTCGTATCTGTCCTCCATCAACTCTCCAGATGAACATCTCATATAAACCGTTTACAGGTAACAAGGACGTGACGACTCTCAAGAGGGACAAAAATGTGGACACTGCTGTCCTGCTGTTTTAAGTTCTCCGAAGCAGCCCACTGAGGGTTTCTCATCTCCATGACATCGTGTCCTGCAGCTGGTCTGAATGTAGCTGTGAAGTTTCTGCTGCAGCTGATGAAGATGAAGAGTTAAAGAGAGTGTGTTAGAAGAAATCATTACACACTCCTACACTCTGTCTCCTCGTTAGCACTGATGATGTTTCCCTGGAGTTGCTTCTGACAGTTAGACCTGTTAAACCGATGCTAATTACTCCTCATCACACGTTCACACAAACATCAGTTATCTGTGTGATCAAAGTCGACTGCTGCAGCTCGTTTGTTCTGTGTGGGACTTCAGACTTCGAAACATTTCAGGCGTCTGAATGCTGACATGTGGTTTATGGTTGTCACGGATACAGAATGTATATAATTAGCATGTGACACTGATATAATGAGCAGTGACAAACTGCCATGAAATAATGTGACAGTAAAACTGAAGAATCTGTGAATGATGCTGAAGTTTATTATCCAGAATAGATCCGTGGTTTGTTTGTTTGTTTATTCACACAGTTTGTTTCTTATCACATGACTTCATCCCATTTCTTTTTTCTTTAACATATTAGTAACTTAATGTTGTTCCAGTTTGTTTAAAAGATAATTTCTCTCAGAAATAATTCAGACGATCCTTCAAGCTGCAGATGTTTCCAGATGTTTGTTTGCCTGAGTTCGCGTGTGCAGCGACAACGTGAGCGTTGATGCAGGTGGAAGTCTGATTTCCTGTCACTCTTATCATGATCTAAATAACCGAAGACATCGGACCGTGTGCACATGGCTGCTCCATCTGTTCTGTGCTCAGGAAGTGAAAATATGGAGATTCTTCACTGTATGACAAGACAAGGACACATCCACGAGCAGAGTGTGTGTGTGTGTGTGTGTGTGTATGTGTATGTGTGTCTGTATGTGTGCATCAGCATGAGATAAACAGTCATTTATCGTGGCTTTGACAGGATGTGCAGCCATCGTATGTGATGGAGATGCAGAATGACGGATGCTTCCTGTCGACTCTTTGACCTGCTGCAGCTGAAATGTTTAGATTCATTTGTTTCACACTGTAAAATAAAAAGCTAACGGAGACGGTAAAGAAGAAACACTAATAAAAGAATGATTAATGAACTGGATTAAATGATGGCAGCAGTGGGTGAAGGCAGGTCAGCTGCAGTAGGAACACGCGACAAAGGAAGACGTGAGAAAAAATAAACAAGATTACAAGAACATGGAAGAGATAAAACCAAATTAAAGATGTTGATGAAGATGAGAAAACATAAAGAAGCAAAGATGAAGAGGAGGTGATTCTCACTCAGCTACAGAAATGATGTTGTTGTTTCAAGCTGCAGGAACCAAAGAGCCTGAAGAGCTCTGAAACCATCGAGCATCAAGTTTCTTCATTTATCATGAGAAGGACGATGCTGCAGATCAGCAAGAAATAAAACAAATCAGAAATAAATCACTAAGAAAATACATGTAGGTTTAAATAAACACCTGTACACATACATGTGGTGATGTCATCATAAACAGAAACCCCATAGTCACCGGTCACACACCTGGAGACCTCTCCCCTAATGAGCATGACAGAACGAGCTATGAAGGGGTTCTACAGATGTTTATACTTGTATAGAGGAACCTTGTAGAAGATATTGTGACAGTCTGCCTGATGACAACCTGCTCTCCTGTGGATGGAGAGATCCAGCATCTTTCAGCAAACTGAGGCTCTGAGATCTGGATTTGACCATCAGGTACAGGTGCAGTTACCTGATGAACATGATCTCACCACAAACACAGAAGAATCTGAGTTTGATTCCTGCACAAACTCTCCACCTGTGTGCTCCAGCTTATTGTGGGAAGAAGTTTACCATGTTTCAGCTGATCTGGTATCAGCAGCATCTTTCCCATGTGTTCAGGTTCTGAGATGACGGCAGGATCCCACCTGACACACAGCAGCTTTATGCTCAGCTGACGCATCATCAGGAAACTTCATTATATAATAATTAGGCTGAGAACTGATATGATCGTTGGTTTACAAGGTGAGCCGACACACCTGCAGGAGATCCAGGTGCTGAGTCAGAGCAAAAACAAAAGGAATTGCACTGGCTGTTTATATCAGTCAGACCTGTGTGATGTCAAAAAGAAGGAGGAGCTTCTGACAACAATCAAACAACCTCATCTGAAGACTTAGACGTGATTCTGGCTCGTTAGTGAAACACAAGTTTAAAATCTGAGAAGACGTTGAAAATACAAAGAAAAAAACTGGTCATGTGATCAGACGGCGGGACGAAGTGAAAGACGAGGTCATGTGATCAGACGGCGGGACGAAGTGAAAGACGAGGTCATGTGATCAGACGGCGGGACGAAGTGAAAGACGAGGTCATGTGATCAGAAGAACTGAGGACCTTTGACCTATGACCCCCACGTTTTGTGTTAATTGCCCACCTCCCATGAATCAAACACTGATGGGAGATCACTGTTGCCATGGTGACCAACATACATCCTCTTCCATCAGGTCACGTTATAGCTGTAGAAGCTGCAGTCTGGGGCTGGTGGTTGTTGCTTGGTAACAGATAATTTAAAGCCAGCTGATGTCGACAGCCAAACTCCTTCTTGTGTTCAAAACTTAACGCTGCTGCAGGCAACTTCTGGTCAGCAAAGTCTGAAAGTAAACTCCCACACGAGCGCCGCACAGTTCCACTTACTGTCAGCTGAATCAGCGCCGCTGCTGCAAGAACTCATGAAAAGTTGGTAAGTGTAGAAGAGTTGGAGCCAGAGGAAATATAGAGACACGCCTCCTGGAAGAACTTCAGCATGTTCTGTTCTAATTGTGCACTCTGCTGTAAAAACCCACATTCAGTAGGATTTTATTAAGAACATCATCTACTGCAGATAAACATCTATAATGCAGCTGAGAACAGAGACACGCTCCAGGTTTAGATCTGATTCACCTCCTCGCATCAGATTCTGTTAATCTGCAGTTCAGATTATATTCCTTCAGCCACGATGGGACGTAATCTATATGAATAACTACGAGCATTCATTAAGAGATCTGATTATAAAACTTGAAATGTGAAACATCAGACAGAATATCTGTGAAACTTGTTACAGCGACACAGAGTTTCACTAGGAATAATAAATAAATAAATAAACTTCAGACTGAAGTCCTGATCGTGTTTCAGGTGAGACACCGACTCAGAACTCAAACAGGGATTTACGCTCCACGTGCTCTCAGTAGGAAAATGGAATTATGGATTACAGGGTCGACATTTGGTGGATGAAGGTTTTAGGAGTTACACGCGAGTGTTTTGTGATCCGATGCATCATTTGACCCGATGAGCGTCTGTTCATGTTACGGCTTCATCAAAATGTCCAAAATGTGACCTTTTAATCTGATAAACCCTCTGAGTCCCTCTGAGCTCCTGATTGGATCCAAACGGACCGGTTCTGATAATCCCCGGGTCCCTCTGAGCTCCTGATTGGATCCAAACGGACCGGTTCTGATAATCCCCGGGTCCCTCTGAGCTCCTGATCGGATCCAAACGGACCGGTTCTGATAAGCCCCGGGTCCCTCTGAGCTCCTGATCGGATCCAAACGGACCGGTTCTGATAAGCCCCGGGTCCCTCTGAGCTCCTGATCCGATCCAAACGGACCGGTTCTGATAAGCCCCGGGTCCCTCTGAGCTCCTGATCCGATCCAAACGGACCGGTTCTGATAAGCCCCGGGTCCCTCTGAGCTCCTGATCGGATCCAAACGGCCCCTCTGGTGCCCCGACCGGCTGGGATCTGGTTTTTGCTGCTCCAGACCTGAAAACACTCAGCTGTGTTTGCTGATCAGATAAAGCTGCAGCAGAAGCTGTGAAACAGTTTGCTGCTCGTTACTGAGACCTGAAGGTTTACAGAAGTCTGCAGAGGGGGACTCTGGACTGGTAGTGGACTGGTTTGGACCTGACTTGAACTTCTGGCTCGTTATTCTGCAGAATTGAGGCGTTTTAAGTTGGTGAATACAGAAGATGTGATGCTGTTCAGTCAGGAGCTCCAATCAGCTGCTGTTAGAACCCAGCTCTGGTGTTAGAACCCAACTCTGGTGTTAGAACCCAGCTCTGGTGTTAGAACCCAGCTCTGGTGTTAGAACCAGCTCTGGTGTTAGAACCCAGCTCTGGTGTTAGAACCCAGCTCTGGTGTTAGATTAGAACCCAGCTCTGGTGTTAGAACCAGCTCTGGTGTTAGAACCAGCTCTGGTGTTAGAACCCAGCTCTGGTGTTAGAACCCAGCTCTGGTGTTAGAACCAGCTCTGGTGTTAGAACCAGCTCTGGTGTTAGAACCCAACTCTGGTGTTAGAACGAGCTCTGGTGTTAGAACCAGCTCTGGTGTTAGAACCCAACTCTGGTGTTAGAACCAGCTCTGGTGTTAGACCCAGCTCTGGTGTTAGAACCAGCTCTGGTGTTAGAACCAGCTCTGGTGTTAGAACCAGCTCTGGTGTTAGAACCCAACTCTGGTGTTAGAACGAGCTCTGGTGTTAGAACCAGCTCTGGTGTTAGAACCCAGCTCTGGTGTTAGAACCCAGCTCTGGTGTTAGAACCAGCTCTGGTGTTAGAACCCAGCTCTGGTGTTAGAACCAGCTCTGGTGTTAGAACCAGCTCTGGTGTTAGATTAGAGCCAGCTCTGGTGTTAGAACCCAGCTCTGGTGTTAGAACCAGCTCTGGTGTTAGAACCCAACTCTGGTGTTAGAACCCAGCTCTGGTGTTAGAACCCAACTCTGGTGTTAGAACCCAGCTCTGGTGTTAGAACCCAGCTCTGCTGTTAGAACCCAACTCTGGTGTTAGAACCCAACTCTGGTGTTAGAACCCAGCTCTGGTGTTAGAACCCAGCTCTGGCGTTAGAACCAGCTCTGGTGTTAGAACCAGCTCTGGTGTTAGAACCCAGCTCTGGTGTTAGATTAGAACCCAGCTCTGGTGTTAGAACCCAGCTCTGGTGTTAGAACCCAGCTCTGGTGTTAGAACCAGCTCTGGTGTTAGAACCCAACTCTGGTGTTAGAACGAGCTCTGGTGTTAGAACCAGCTCTGGTGTTAGAACCCAACTCTGGTGTTAGACCCAGCTCTGGTGTTAGAACCAGCTCTGGTGTTAGAACTAGCTCTGGTGTTAGAACGAGCTCTGGTGTTAGAACCAGCTCTGGTGTTAGAACCCAACTCTGGTGTTAGAACCAGCTCTGGTGTTAGAACCAGCTCTGGTGTTAGAACCCAGCTCTGGTGTTAGAACCCAACTCTGTTGTTAGATTAGAACCCAGCTCTGGTGTTAGAACCCAACTCTGGTGTTAGAACCCAGCTCTGGTGTTAGAACCAGCTCTGGTGTTAGAACCCAGCTCTGGTGTTAGAACCCAACTCTGGTGTTAGAACCAGCTCTGGTGTTAGAACCCAGCTCTGGTGTTAGAACCCAGCTCTGGTGTTAGATTAGAACCCAGCTCTGGTGTTAGAACCAGCTCTGGTGTTAGAACCAGCTCTGGTGTTAGAACCCAACTCTGGTGTTAGACCCAGCTCTGGTGTTAGAACCAGCTCTGGTGTTAGAACCCAACTCTGGTGTTAGAACTAGCTCTGGTGTTAGAACGAGCTCTGGTGTTAGAACCCAGCTCTGGTGTTAGAACCCAGCTCTGGTGTTAGAACCCAACTCTGGTGTTAGAACCCAGCTCTGGTGTTAGAACCAGCTCTGGTGTTAGAACCCAGCTCTGGTGTTAGAACCCAGCTCTGGTGTTAGAACCAGCTCTGGTGTTAGAACCCAGCTCTGGTGTTAGATTAGAACCCAGCTCTGGTGTTAGAACCCAGCTCTGGTGTTAGAACCAGCTCTGGTGTTAGAACCAGCTCTGGTGTTAGAACCCAACTCTGGTGTTAGAACCAGCTCTGGTGTTAGAACCAGCTCTGGTGTTAGAACCCAGCTCTGGTGTTAGAACCCAGCTCTGGTGTTAGATTAGAACCCAGCTCTGGTGTTAGAACCCAGCTCTGGTGTTAGAACCAGCTCTGGTGTTAGAACCCAGCTCTGGTGTTAGAACCCAACTCTGGTGTTAGAACCAGCTCTGGTGTTAGACCCAGCTCTGGGGTTAGAACCAGCTCTGGGGTTAGAACCCAACTCTGGTGTTAGACCCAGCTCTGGTGTTAGAACCAGCTCTGGTGTTAGAACCAGCTCTGGTGTTAGAACCAGCTCTGGTGTTAGAACCCAACTCTGGTGTTAGAACGAGCTCTGGTGTTAGAACCAGCTCTGGTGTTAGAACCCAGCTCTGGTGTTAGAACCAGCTCTGGTGTTAGAACCCACCTCTGGTGTTAGAACCAGCTCTGGTGTTAGAACCAGCTCTGGTGTTAGAACCCAGCTCTGGTGTTAGATTAGAACCCAGCTCTGGTGTTAGAACCCAACTCTGGTGTTAGAACCAGCTCTGGTGTTAGAACCCAGCTCTGGTGTTAGAACCCAGCTCTGGTGTTAGAACCCAACTCTGGTGTTAGATTAGAACCCAGCTCTGGTGTTAGATTAGAACCCAGCTCTGGTGTTAGAACCCAACTCTGGTGTTAGAACCCAGCTCTGGTGTTAGATTAGAACCCAACTCTGGTGTTAGAACCCAACTCTGGTGTTAGAACCCAGCTCTGGTGTTAGAACCCAGCTCTGGCGTTAGAACCAGCTCTGGTGTTAGAACCAGCTCTGGTGTTAGAACCCAGCTCTGGTGTTAGATTAGAACCCAGTTCTGGTGTTAGAACCAGTTCTGGTGTTAGAACCCAGTTCTGGTGTTAGAACCAGTTCTGCTGTTAGAACCCAGTTCTGGTGTTAGAACCAGTTCTGCTGTTAGAACTAGCTCTGCTGTTAGAACCCAGCTCTGGTGTTAGAACCCAGCTCTGGTGTTAGAACCAGTTCTGCTGTTAGAACCCAGTTCTGGTGTTAGAACGAGCTCTGCTGTTAGAACCCAGCTCTGGTGTTAGAACCCAGTTCTGGTGTTAGAACCAGCTCTGCTGTTAGAACCCAGCTCTGGTGTTAGAACCCAGTTCTGGTGTTAGAACCCAGTTCTGGTGTTAGAACCAGCTCTGCTGTTAGAACTAGCTCTGCTGTTAGAACCCAGCTCTGGTGTTAGAACCCAGCTCTGCTGTTAGAACCAGTTCTGCTGTTAGAACCCAGTTCTGGTGTTAGAACCAGTTCTGCTGTTAGAACCCAGTTCTGGTGTTAGAACCCAGCTCTGGTGTTAGAACCCAGCTCTGGTGTTAGAACCCAGTTCTGGTGTTAGAACCAGTTCTGCTGTTAGAACCCAGTTCTGGTGTTAGAACCAGTTCTGCTGTTAGAACCCAGTTCTGGTGTTAGAACCAGTTCTGCTGTTAGAACCCAGCTCTGGTGTTAGAACCCAGCTCTGGTGTTAGAACCCAGCTCTGGTGTTAGAACCCAGCTCTGCTGTTAGAACTAGCGCTGCTGTTAGAACCAGTTCTGCTGTTAGAACCAGTTCTGCTGTTAGAACCCAGCGCTGCTGTTAGAACCCAGCTCCTGAACCAGAACCAACAAACACAAAGAGTCTGAAGACAACTCTGGGTTCTTGAGCTCAGAACCATAACGTAGAACTTCTGAACTTCATGGTCTCATCTACACAGGATAACCTTCGAAACTTAAAAACCTCAGAACTTTAGAACCTCTGACACAGTCAGCATCTGTATCACAGCTTTAGGTTGTACATGTAATAAACATGTAACAAACATGTTTACATGTAATAAACATGTAATAAACATGTAATAAACATGTAATAAACATTAGATTATTCAGAATAAACTGAATCTGACGCTCTGATTAAACCTTCTCACCATCGTTTACAGTTCTTCTGTCTTCACGCCTCGCAGCTCTAAAAGAACAACATGCACATTAAACACGCAGCTCGATCGGAACAACCAGCGGTTCCACGTCACGTAACACCAACGTCACAGAACTCAACTGGACCTGATGGTTTTATGCTTTTTACACGGTAAGTTTTCTGATTTTTGGAGATTCCGAATGTCAAACAGCTGATGTCACGCTCACTGTTGTTTCCCTCCATCCTGTCGTTATAACACAACAACACAACGACACAACGACACAAACAAGTTTAATCTGACTGGATGTGGTGATGCACCTTCACATTAAAAGACAGAAACTTTGAGAGGACAACCGGTCCTGCTGGAAACCCAAACCCTGATCTTGTTTTTTAAAAACTGCATCTGGCTGGTTTTATTTCTTATCTGATGAAAAATGTATGTGGATCAAATTTCTCTGTTTCTGTGTATCTGAGACAGAAAACTTCAAACTGTTCAGCTTCAAAGACCTCCGTTAAAAGTCGGCTTCAAATATTAATAACTGCAGCAGCCAGGCAGCTCGCTTTTAATCAATACCTCTGACTCACACACACACACACACACACACACACACACACACACACACACACACACACACACACACACACACACACACACACACACACACAAGTGTGTTTTGGTATCCTTATGGGGACCGTCCATTGACTTCCATTGATTTTAGTAACTAGATTTATACCTAACCCAAACCCTTTTCCTAACCTTAACCATTACTGATCTATAACTAACCCTAAGACTAACTAAAACTCTATTCACACCATACCTATAAACCTAACCCCTAACCCTAAAAAGGGGAGTCCCCCCCATGGGGACCAGGCTTCGGTCCCCACAAGAACCCTCGGACCCCAGAAAGATAGTAAAAGTCAGGAAACTGGTCCCCAGGAGGTCAGAAATCACACACACACACACACACACACACACACACACACACACACACAAGTGTGTTTTGGTATCCTTATGGGGACCGTCCATTGACTTCCATTGATTTTAGTAACTAGATTTATACCTAACCCAAACCCTTTTCCTAACCTTAACCATTACTGATCTATAACTAACCCTAAGACTAACTAAAACTCTATTCACACCATACCTATAAACCTAACCCCTAACCCTAAAAAGGGGAGTCCCCCCCATGGGGACCAGGCTTCGGTCCCCACAAGAACCCTCGGACCCCAGAAAGATAGTAAAAGTCAGGAAACTGGTCCCCAGGAGGTCAGAAATACAAACGCACACACACACACACACACACACACACACACACACACACACACACACACACACACACACACACACAAGTGTGTTTTGGTATCCTTATGGGGACCGTCCATTGACTTCCATTGATTTTAGTAACTAGATTTATACCTAACCCAAACCCTTTTCCTAACCTTAACCATTACTGATCTATAACTAACCCTAAGACTAACTAAAACTCTATTCACACCATACCTATAAACCTAACCCCTAACCCTAAAAAGGGGAGTCCCCCCCATGGGGACCAGGCTTCGGTCCCCACAAGAACCCTCGGACCCCAGAAAGATAGTAAAAGTCAGGAAACTGGTCCCCAGGAGGTCAGAAATACAAACCCACACACACACACACACACACACACACACACACAGCCAGAAACAGATTTCTGTTCAACCTTTAAAACACGTTGTACTTACACGACTGTAGAACAGTAAATAAGCTTTTCTCAAAGAAACGTTTCAGAAGACATCAAAGATCAAACGAACGAACGAACCATCTGTCAATCAAAGAGGAGAAACAGCTGGTAAAACCTTGACGATTCTCACACTGTGACTTTTCTTCCTGAAGTTAAATGAGTGAAACATATTGACAGTCTTCATGTCAGGACTGATGAATCAGTAGCTTTACTTTCATGGAGACTCTTTAAAGTCACCTTCGTCAGCTTGATGAATGTCTGGAGCAGCTCAGGCCTCGTTTCTGTTGACTCCTCCCTCTGGAACCGTCTGAGCTTCACCGCTGAGCAGCCAAAAGCCCGACACTCATCAGAACAAGTGAAGAACCGTGTTCCTGATGTCGGGTATCTCTGTCAGCTGTGATATGATGCTGCATTGATTCCTGAACCATCTGTCCATCACTGAACCTGATTTTTAAACATCAACATGAATTTGTACTTTTTTTTTTCATTCAGACTGTAAGAAGTTACACAACGTGAGGAACTTTAAAACTTTAGTATTTGAACAGGAAGTCCAGCAAAGCATGTCAGCTTTTTAGCACCAGTTGCTATAGCAACAAGTGGACCAGATTCATGATGCTATAAAAATCCAGACCTGACTCAGAACCAGAACATACCTGGTTCATGGGTTCTGGTGTGAGTGGAGACCTGAAGTTAAACTGTGTTTGAGGAAATCACCAGTTTGCTGAGGGTTTATCTTCTTCTTCTTCTGCTGTTTGTGACATTCGTTTGTGGACCTTGTGGAGAATAAATGTCTGCTGACAGGATTTAGATAAGTCGTGGATTTTTACATCCAGACATTAAAGTTTTTGTACATAACAGAAACTGATCAGAGCCCACCAGCAGCATCACGAGGACGCAGTGAAAAGTCTCAACCAACTAATGAATGCACCTTATCTGAGAGGAAATCAAAGACTTCAGAGCTGCAACACACGTAACGTGTGAGGAGGAAACAAACACCCTGACTCACCGTCAGATGAAGTTCAGTCTGAAGCGAGAGGTAATTACCATCCCGAGGACGGAGTTCAGCTTCTCTCTGACTGCAGCTGGAGAGAAGTTTGATGTCAGAGCGAGCGTCTGGGACGGTGTTTAGGTGAATGTAAATGAAGTTTAAAATCTGCAGATGAGAAGAAAGAGAGCAGTTCCGTGGGCGTCATTAGATTCAGGTTGTCTGATCTAAAGCAGAAAGCAGCTGCTTCATGTTTATAATGTGGACAGAAACTCTCACATGCAAGAAAAAACTTCTGATGGAGAAAAGTGCAACTTCATATCAGTTAAAGCAGTTTTACATAAACAGATATTCACATGAAACAAAGTTCAGTTTCTGAACTCCTGAAAACTTCAAGCTGAATGTGTCACAACGCCGCGTGTGGCTAACACCTCCCTACCGGGGTTAAAGGGAGGACTGAAGAAGGAGCTGTGTCCACATTCTGTAAGTCAAGCTTAAACCCAGTGCTGGTGGGACACCACCTGGTCCCTGATCCTGTTTGTGGTGTTCATGGACAGGATCTCAAGGTGTAGTTGTGGAGAGGGTGTCTGGTTTGGGAACCTCAGGATCTCATCTTTACTGTTTGCAGATGATGTAGTTCTGTTGGTGTCTTAAAGCTGTGACCTTAAAAGTCCTCTGACATGATTCAGACAGACCCAGAGGACCTGGGACCATCCTGGAATCCCTCAGGAGGAGCTGGAGAGTGTTGCTGAGAAGGAGGAAACCAACCTGTTGCCTTAGAAAAGCAGGTGAAAATGATTGGCTGGAGATCCTGTTTGTTTATTTGAAAGGGGAGGGACTCAAAATAAATATAGTAGTTTACCACTGGGGGGCGCTTGTTTTGTTTTAGAATGAACTTCTAGTTATCATATATGTGAGTAGCTGAAATGATCAAAACATTTACTTTATGTGATCTTCTTTATCGGGCTGAATACAACTTTCAGCATGTCTGAGATATTAACTCTGTACTTTCTGTAAATTTGTCCCAAAATATGAAATCAACTAAGAGAATCACAAAAACTGATCAGACTACCGATTAGTGTCAGCTTAATCAACAGTAAACACACACATCCAACATCAGTCCCACGTGTATCGAACAGGTGACAGGAGGGTTTTTCTGCATCAGAGACTCTCAGGAGAAAATCAATATCTGCTACATCCATGTGTGGTGTTTTGTCCTCGGGAGTGTCAGAAGCTGTGATCCTGAACGCATCGTGCTGCTGACACACTGCAGATGGATGAAATCAATGTGGATAATACAGCAGCTTGTAGGAACAAATCAATTAAAATGGGCCCTTTGTTGGTGCTTGTCATGCATCTATGGAGGCACTTGGTCCTCTGCCAGCGTTACTCTTCAAGTCAAAGAGGAAGAATTAATTATGATTAAAAAGAGTCTTCATCAGGCTTAGACATGTTAAAATTACAGTTTTATAAATCAGAGAAAAGCAGGGAAACTTATATAAATACCCTTTAAAATAAATGTGGTTGTACTCAAAAAAGTATAAGGACAATAAGTAATACGGATCTTTTTCTAAAGGACAGAACATTACTGGATCTATATGAACCCTTCAGACCTAAAAAGTTTGAATCCTGAGTCATGGTGTTGTTGAAGGCTCTTGTGCTGAGTCATGGTGTTGATAAAGGCTCTTATGCTGAGTCATGGTATTGTTGAAGGCTCTTGTGCTGAGTCATGGTATTGTTGAAGGCTCTTGTGCTGAGTCATGGTATTGTTGAAGGCTCTTGTGCTGAGTCATGGTATTGTTGAAGGCTCTTGTGCTGAGTCATGGTGTGTTTCTCAATGTCAAGGAACCTTGCCTACCGAGGCACTGCCTTAGTAGAGGAGGCATCTTGCTTATGAGGAACAGACATTGGAACAGACTTCATTCACGTGACCGCGGTTGCCTGCTCACGCACACTGTTTACGTCCCGCCCATCGCCCATGGAGCTAGAAATGTTAATAAAAATTTAAAAAAATAAATGTGCAAGTAAGTTAATCAAATCAAAATCAAATCAAAAATACTTTATTAATCCCCAAAGGGAAATTAAGTGTTGTTGTAGCTCAGTTCTTCTTTCGGGAGTCATTGAAGAGGGTTCTAGATGTGGACGGGAAGGATCTCCTGTGGAGGGTTCTAGCTGTGGACAGGAAGGATCTCCCGTAGAGGGTTCTAGCTGTGGACAGGAAGGATCTCCTGTAGAGGGTTCTAGCTGTGGACGGGAAGGATCTCCTGTAGAGGGTTCTAGCTGTGGACAGGAAGGATCTTCTGTAGATGGTTCTAGCCATGGACAGGAAGGATCTTCTGTAGAGGGTTCTAGCTGTGGACAGGAAGGATCTTCTGTAGATGGTTCTAGCCATGGACAGGAAGGATCTTCTGTAGATGGTTCTAGCTGTGGACAGGAAGGATCTCCTGTAACGGTCTGTGCTGCAGTGGATCTAAAGAATCTTCTGACTGAAGACACTCTGTTGTTGAGTTACTGTGTTCTGAAGAGGATGATGAGGGTTTTCCATTATGTTCTTCATCCTCCTTTGGACAGTCAACTCTAATACCTTCTAGCTACCGAAGCAACTACAAAGCACCAACCGTATAACTGCTTTGGATTTAAAAAAAAACATTTTAAATAAAAGCCCAATAGCAACAATCAGTTAACTTACATTTAAACCTTTGAAGCCTTTGAAGTAGCTGCTGCCGGCTCCTCAAACACCATTTTTTGAAAATACCGCAATGTATTCTGGGAAATTTGTGACCGAGGGAAGGCATCAAGACATGTCCCATGTATCCTTAGTATGTTAGCTAAACAGCGGTCAAACCAAGTACAGATGCCTCAGTAGCACATGAACATTGGAACGTGCCTTGGAGGGTCCTAATGACGTATCTCCTAGGCAACCGGGATGGGACCAAGGCATCAAGGCAAGGTTCCTTTGCTTTGAGAAACACCCATGGTATTGTTGAAGGTTCTCATGCTGATTCATTGTGTTGTTAAAGGCTCTCATGTCATTGTTGAAGGCTCATGTGGTGAGTGATGGTGTTGATAAAGGCTCTTGTGCTGAGTCATGGTATTGTTGAAGGTTCTTGTGCTGAGTCATGGTATTGTTGAAGGTTCTTGTGCTGAGTCATGGTATTGTTGAAGGTTCTTGTGCTGAGTCATGGTATTGTTGAAGGTTCTTGTGCTGAGTCATGGTATTGTTGAAGGTTCTTGTGCTGAGTCATGGTATTGTTGAAGGTTCTTGTGCTGAGTCATGGTATTGTTGAAGGTTCTTGTGCTGAGTCATGGTATTGTTGTAGGTCCTCGTGCTGAGTCATTGTGTTGTTGAAGGCTCTGTTGCTGAGTCATGGTGTGTTTGATGGGCTATGCATTTTAAACTTCAGACAGACCCCCAAACATTGTTTTCTGCTTCTTCTCTTTTTACTCAGGTGTGCGCACCACCTTTCATTTAAAAACATGATCCGTGATTTATAGGGTTCCAGAGTTTTAGTTTAGAAGATGGTTACAGTTACCCTGACATCTTTATGAAAGGTACACATAGAAAAAAAGCATCTAACACCTTAAAACAGACTTTGCTCCAGTTAAAACAAGTAATCACCTCTTTCACAACAGCTTTATGGAACAACTCAAGTTGGTAGATTATGTTCCTTGACTGTCTGAATCTCCGTGGGAAAGTTTGAATGATTCCTCTTGAGAAGACTTGCAGTTTCCTAAAACAGTTAAAGCTTGTATTGTGTAGTTTTTCCATGTTGCTTTGAAAAGCAAAGACAATGTCTGTGTCTAGTCTTTTCCAAAAATAACAGAATAAAACTCTTTGGCCCACCAACATTCAGCCTTCTGTTACAAAAATCAGAGCAAAATTGTAAAAAATGAATGTTTTCGATAAATGTGGCGTTAATGCTAATGACCATGAGAACCTGCTGAATGTGTGGCGTGATGACAGAGAACAGATTAGTACTTTCTTTTTCTGGTCACAAGTCAAAAGGATTGAGAACAAAGAACCACCATGTATTAGAAAACACAGCTACACACCTCCCACTCCCACAAAAATACATCATCCCCCACTCTGACAACCTGTTGCCACAGGTTACCATCACATCCCGTCAATCACTGCAGGACAAACAATGCTGCGATTGGTGGGCTGATGGACAGGGTCACCATGACAACACAAAGACCTGCTGATGACTCAATGCAGAGCGAGTCGGAGTGCGAGAGCAGGGTCTGGTCTCCCGCAGGTCGAGACCCTTGCTGCCTTTATATGTCTGTGTTCAGTTTAAGAGGATCATCAGCTCCTTTCAGCAGCTGCTAATGAGACTAATTGGACCAAACAAGAACATTGAAAAGCCCAAAACAATGAAAGGGAGACTGTATGTTTTAAAAAGCAAGTTATTAATTACATGCACATGTCTTTTGTTAGAATGTAGTTCTAAGGTGTGTTAAATAGGACAAAGTTCAGACTGCAGAGGCTGTGTCCTTGCTAATACAGATTATTGATCTGATCAATAATGAATTGGTGCTGATAACTGAGCAGCAGGTGACCAGTGACAGGAAATCATTCAATCTGACCAAATAATGTCTGATATTAGCATTTAGTAAATTTATCTGCTTTGTTTGATATTTACATCTTATTTATGTGGAACTTCATAAATAAACCAGAGTTGACCCAAAGTGACTCTGGCAAAGTCCAGCACTTGAAACTATTCTGACCTGTAATCAGTAATGTGAACTCTGTCAGACAGGTTACAGGGACTAGAAAACCCATATACCCAAAGTACAACTTCAAACTACAAAACACTGGGATACTGTGTAAAAAGTACATTAAAATAGAATGGGTCTCTAGAACTTTTACTACAACTGTTGTCAGTTCAACTCAATCCAATCAGTCTTCATGATCCCTGAAGGTCAATAAGATGGAAGTCAGTGTTTCTTCAGAGAGTCATTCTAGAGGGTTCTAGCTGTAGACAGGAAGGATCTCCTGTAGAGGGTTCTAGCTGTGGACGGGAAGGATCTCCTGTAGAGGGTTCTAGATGTGGACGGGAAGGATCTCCTGTAGAGGGTTCTAGCTGTGGACGGGAAGGATCTCCTGTAGAGGGTTCTAGCTGTGGACGGGAAGGATCTCCTGTAGAGGGTTCTAGCTGTGGACGGGAAGGATCTCCTGTAGAGGGTTCTAGCTGTGGACAGGAAGGATCTCCTGTAGAGGGTTCTAGCTGTGGACGGGAAGGATCTCCTGTAGAGGGTTCTAGCTGTAGACAGGAAGGTTCTCCTGTAGAGGGTTCTAGATGTGGACGGGAAGGATCTCCTGTAGAGGGTTCTAGCTGTGGACGGGAAGGATCTCCTGTAGAGGGTTCTAGCTGTGGACGGGAAGGATCTCCTGTAGAGGGTTCTAGCTGTAGACGAGAAGGATCTCCTGTAGAGGGTTCTAGCTGTGGACGGGAAGGATCTCCTGTAGAGGGTTCTAGATGTGGACGGGAAGGATCTCCTGTAGAGGGTTCTAGCTGTGGACAGGAAGGATCTCCTGTAGAGGGTTCTAGCTGTGGACGGGAAGGATCTCCTGTAGAGGGTACTAGCTGTGGACGGGAAGGATCTCCTGTAGTGGTCTGTGTTGGATCTGAAGAAGCTTCTGACGGTGTAGAGGATGATCAGGGTTCTTCTTCAGGATGGTTATTCACTCTCTTATTGGTTTATTACAGTTGACTAACTAGCCAAGTTTAGCTTAGCATAGCTTCTCTTCCTCCCTCTCGACTTGCTCCGTGTGTCAGATATTTAGTTACTCCTCTACCTCCATTTAGTAATGGTACATTTAATGAATATAGTCTTTTTGTAGCTTCACCATCGCCCCATCCACGTTTTTCCCCACTCAGCGACACACCCGCTGAGAAACAGACTCTGGTTATTGGCAGCTCCATAGTCCGAAACGTGGCATTAGAGACACCAGGGACCATAGTCAAATGCCTTCAGGGGGCCAGAGCGGCTACCTGAAACTGCTGACTAAGGATAAGCGTAAATACAGTAGGATTGTTATTCACGTCGGCAGTAACGACACCCGGTTACATCAATCGGAGGTCACTAAGATTAATGTTGCTTCGGTGTGTAACTTTGCTAAAACAATGTTGGACTCCGTAATCTTCTCTGGTCCCCTCCCTAATCTGACCAACGATGACATGTTTAGTCGTATGTCTTTGTTTCGTCGCTGGTTGTCTAGGTGGTGTCCCGATAACAACATGGACTTCATCGATAATTGGCAGACGTTTTGGGGAAAACCTGGACTGATCCAGAGAGACGGCGTCCATCTTACTTTGGATGGTGCAGCTCTCCTTTCTAGAAATATGGCTAATTACTTTACTTTATTACTTCTGTCCTCTTAAACTGGGACCTGATGAAGTGTTTAGTGTTCTTCTGAGCAGCAAACAACAACAGCATTTTGTGTGGTGAGTTTCCTCATCTGAACCAGTGGTTTTGAATCGATAACTAAATTGCAGGTGTCCGAGGAAGTTACTGCTGCACCTGGTGGGTGGAGTAATTTCTTGGAGGGTGTGTGAACCCCATCAGAGTACAACCTCCTCCCGGCTTCCTACGTCAGTAAACATATTAGACTTGATTCCTCTATCTCACTTGAAACAGCATGGATGGTTTTCTTCTCAACTTCGTATGAGTGTATTTGCACCAAAGACACACAAAAACACCCCAAATCCCAGAAAAAGTCGATTTTTCATAATATGGGACCTGAAGAAAACCTGTTATATACGGGTTCATCTGAGTTCAGTGGACTGTTGTCCTGTTCTGAAAGACAGAGAAGTAAAATGAATCAGATGAAACTAAGCTGAGGGACGGGCGTCTCATCGACAAACTCAATTACTGCAAAAACAAACCAGAGTTCAGGAAATCCAATTTACTGTGAAGTGACTCAGGGTCTGAGCTGAACAGAAGGAGCGAAGCGAGTGGAGAAGAAGAAACACTTCAGCGGCGAGCCTGAAGAACAAAGATACAAATCACAGCCAGGAAGCGCTGCATCAACCGGGTCCAGATCCCTGCATGACCTTTACAGCTGATCAATAAGTTATGAAGCCATCACATTTCTTTTGACGGCTACAACGCCGATAAAGAAGTGATGAGAAGAAGGTTCGCCAGCAAAACGGGAGCTGGTTGTGAATAATGAATGAGTTGTTTACTGTCTAAAAGGTCTGGACCTCTAGAGTCCGAGAACAGACATGATGAGACACAATCTGCTGTAACACCAGGTAACCTGGTACTGATGGGATTATACAGAGACAACTATCAGAGAGGAAAACATTCATCTAATTAATCACACACACACACACCATCTTCTTAAAGAGGCTGTTGCTGTGTGTGTTCATGGTGTGTGTGTGTGTTAGCTTTTTATTTCTAGATGTTACAGGTGATCTCATGTCACCAGTTCTTCCTCCTTTTCATGTTGAGTAATCAGATCCAGGTTTATCTGATCCAGTATGTTACACATGATCAGTTCTGGTCCTTACAGACAGACATGTAAATATAAAGAGACATTATGAGACATAGAAGACAGACAGCAGAGACATTCAGCAGCATCGTGTCTGATTGGTGTTTGAAGCTGTTTATAAAGATAAAATCTCATTATTTTATGAGAGAAGAAGTTTTTTCTTCATGAAGGTGTTAAACATGTTTGTTCAACATGGAGACGATCTGGAGGAAGAACCTGGTCTTGGTGTACAGGTCCTGGATGGAGGAGTCCAGTTCCTGCATAGAGGAGACCAGGTCCTGGATGGAGGAGTAAAGGTCTTGGTTTGAGGACTCCAGGTCCTGGATGGAGGGCAGATCATCACCAGTGATTCTCTCTGCAGTCTGTTTCTGTCCCTGATGGACCAGCAGAGACTCCATGATGGTTCTGTAGAAGTTCACCAGCAGCTCCTGGTGCAGGTTGAACTTCTTGAGCTGCTGCAGGAAGTTCAACCTCTGCTGGACCTTCTTCATGACCAGGTTTATGTTGGCTGTCTAGTTCAGGTCCTGGGTGATGCTGGTCCCCTGAAACCTGAACCTGTCCACCATAGTTACAGCTGTGTTGTGTATGATACTGGGGGACAGGGTGGAGGGTCCTCCTGAAGTCCACTGTTATCTCTACAGTTTTTAGAGTGTTGAGCTCTAGATGGTTCCGCACCAGAGGACCAGCTGGTCCACTTCCTGTCTGCACCAGAGGACCAGCTGGTCCACTTCCTGTCTGCACCAGAGGACCAGCTGGTCCAATTCCTGTCTGTAAGGAGACTCGTCTCCGTCCCTGATGTGGACGATGATCGTCGTGTCGTCTGCAAACTTGAGGAGTTTAACAGATGGATCAGAGACACTGTCCCCTGGTGGGACAGGACACATCCCCAAGGGGCGCCGGTGCTGATGGTCTGAGTGCTGGATGTTATTTTCACCACCATCAACTGCTGCTTCCTGTGTGTCAGAAAGTTTGTGATCCCCTTAGAGGTGGAGGCTGGGACAGAGAACTGGGACAGTTTGGACTGGAGGACTTCTGGGAGGATGGTGTTAACTGACAGTGTCTGATTTGAAATGACCAGCATGACCTCGTGTCTTCAGAGAGTAATTCTGACTTTATGTTTATGACGAGACTTTTATTTTGATACTAATTAACGGATCAGAAGTTCAAACTGGAGCAGATTGAGTCCTCAGCTTGGATCTGCTCATTAGCTTCAGAGCTAACAAACACACATGATCGTCTTTATAACAATCACACACTGCACAACAGGAGGCCTGGGACCCCTGAGTGTGCGTGTGTGTGCATGTGTGTGCGTGTGTGTGTGTGTGTGTGTCTGAGGTTTGATTAAAAAGCTTCTCGTTGGTTTTGAGATGCTAATCTTTGTATTATCAGCTGGATAAAAGAGTTTAGCTGCTTAAAGACAAACAAATGACTTCTGGCTCACACGCCCCATACATAACTAATGAGCGCTTTGTGTGACCGTGTGTGTGTGTGTGTGTGTGTGTGTGTGTGTGTGTGTGTGTGTGTGTGTGTGTGTGTGTGTGTGTGTGTGTGTGAACGAACAGACAGAGAAACGTCTAAATCGCTCTCAGGCTTCATTGACACAAACAACACTTGAAGAAATCCCATCATGTTTGTGACAACAAGCTTTCATAACATCACTCCTCACACTCGGACGCCAACAGTGATGTCACTGAGTGAGCTGAATGGTCAAATTCCAAACCTGTCACAGAACCCAATCAGAACCAAAGAGCTGTCAGTGGGCTGGATTCAGTGTTTCTGTCCTGATGGACAGACCAACTCTGAACAAACTTTAACATGCTGTAACTCACAGCCAGGAACTAGTCTGAGACTCGCGGTCTGGAACTCTCAGTCTGAGTCAGATCAGGAGGTTTAAACATGATGTAGAAATGAAATACAATCAAACAGCTAAAGGCTCAGGCTGTCAGTAGAGGTCAGAGGTCACAGTGGAAGCAGCAGGATGTTTCCCGGGTCAGTCGTGTTCTTCACTCTCATGATCGTTCATGTTCATCGGTTCAGCTCTTTGACTCGTGGAAGAGATTCACACACTTCAGTAAGAACATCTTCATCACTGTTCTGCAGGAGATGAAGAAGCCAGACAGGAAAAGGAGCAGGTGAGATCAGGTCTGGTGAGATCAGGTCTGGTGAGATCAGGTCCGGTGAGATCAGGTCCGGTGAGATCAGGTCAGGTGAGATCAGGTGAGGGTCTGAACATGAGTTCAGGATACCTGTTTGAAACCAACAGAGCAGGTTCTAAACTCTGAGCTGAGTCAGTCTGATTTCTAAACCTGAGGTGTCTTCAGGTAAATATACGAAGACCTGAATCGATACTGCACTTGTTAAACCAGGAAGATTCAACTCTGTAGAGATATCTGTTTGAAAGTCTTGATCATTTTGGGTGACAGTTGTTTCGCTGCAGCTGCTGAAGAACAAGATGTTTAAAACTCACAGATCAAACTGATTGTTTTCTGATGACCAGCAGATCCTGAACACTTGTTTACATAATCCGGTATGAATAAACATGAGAGCGTTATGAATAAACATGTCGAGGCTGTGAACACACTCACTCTCTCCGCTGGGAATCTCAACGCTTCATGAATATTCAGACTGAATCTCGTTCTCACACTCGGTGTTTTTAGTCTGACGGACATTCAGCCTCCTCTTCCTCTCTGTGTCCTTCTTCTCTTCTTCCTCTTTTCACTTTTTCACTACATCTTCTCTCCGTCCTCCTCAGGTCATCAGTTTACTCCTTCAATTTTAAATTAAATCACTTAAACTTCAAAATTCCAACTTCCGCCCCCGCTCAGAGTCTTTGGTGACGCATTGAGCTGCAGCGCCTCCTGGTGGCGGCGGACGGATGAAGCAACTTAAAAACTGAACACGTTAATAAGTTATTTTGTCGTCAGGGTTTTTAGGCATAAGACGATATTCATTCGTAATTTAAAATGTATTTATTGAAGTCCTTCATGTTCAGGAAGTAACAGAACCGGAGCTCCGACCTCCTCCAAACATCTCAGCACATCGTGATTTACACCAACAATAACTCACATTTTGTTGTATCAACCTGATCAGATTCACTGACCATGAAAACACCTTTAGCTACTGGATTAATATTGATTCATTATTAGTTCAGTAGTTATTGGTGTTTTTCTTCTGGATCGAGCTCCAGAGCTTCTGAAAGAACATCAGATCTGTTACACGTCTGATTCCAGAGTCTCGACTATCTGCTGGTGTTTGTTGCAGGTTTATAACATAATTTGTTCTTACAGTGATTAAAACCTCTGAAGGTTCCATGTTCGTGTCTTTTCTGGAACAAAGTATCTGGAAATTTGTACCGATTCAGATCAGTCCCTGATCTGGATCCGTCCTGGTATCATGTAGAATCTGTTGAGAACTCACCCTGTTTATTTACCATTAATTGTGGAATTCCATGCAGAGATGTTAAAAACAGCTTATATCTCACAATGATGAAGAATTCTTAAAAACATGTTGTAGACAAATGGACGAACCTGTTTCTTCCAACTTTATGTGTGTCCTCATCTCTTGTCCAGTCTGGGACACATACATCTGGAACTGCTCCACTTGAAACTGTCTATAAAAGGGAGGGACATCTGGTATAATATTTTAATCTGATTGGAGGAGCCAGCAAGTATCTGCCTATCATGATTTGTCTTTAGCCAATCACAGTAAATCAAGCTCTTGTAAATCCATTCGGTAATAAAACACACACATCGTTACCACCAATAAATACAAAGTTCTAACCTTTGATCATTTTTCATTGAAGAAATCGTCTCTAGTCCTAAAAAAGATTCAATAGCTGCTTTTATGTACATCCACCAACAGCCATGTTTGGTTTACTTTACCTGTCAATCATACCTGAACACCCGCCCCAAAGTACAATGATTGGTCCGATAATTTTTGGACCGAAATAAGACGGTTTCTAATGGAGCGGTACAAGGTGGATTTTCGTGGGTTTGGAAAACTCCAAATCTCGCGAGAATCCATCTTGCAGCGCGAGATTACAGATGGACGGATCCTGGTGAAAACAACTTCTACCATATAACTCATTATTGTTCGCGTTCACTTTATCCACCAGATGTTTATGAGAAAAACAGCTGTGTGACATACAGACTGTGTTCTGTAGGTTCAAGTTCTACTGAAACATCTCATCTTCCAGAGAATCCGAGGATCAAAGATAAAACCAGCTGTACACAACTTTCAAAACAAGGACAGTAACAGATTAATTCATTAATATAAAATAAAATGATTAAAACAAAAATAAAGCAACAGAAGCAACTGTGTGTAACATGGTGCTGAGAACGTCACACAAGAACCCGGTTGCAGTGTTCAGACCTTCCAAAGTCCTGGATCAGGACCTTGTTCAAGAGCTACTTCCTGTTTAAACCAACACAATCAGCTGTACTTCCAAAATCCGTATAAATCTGGACATTGGAACAGAAGAACCCTGTTTTTATACCTGATGTTCTCATGAAATAGAACAGAAAATGGACATTTCTTTAGACAGTTTCATTAATAGATCTGTTTTATAATAAAATGAATAAACAAACATTTAAGTAAATCCAGAATAAAATGTAATTTTCATGTCAGAGCTCATGATGTTTCTGAGAATCAGACTGTCTTCAGGTTCACAGAATCATTTAACCCACAAAATAAACATCCATCAGATTCTGTTTTCACATTATTGATGGGATGTTATTAAAAAACAAAGATATTATTTTCTTGCTCCAAATATTTCTGTGGGTTCCTTCACCTGGAGGCAGATGCTGCCACCTGGTGGCCAAGTGACCTCAGTACAGCTCAGCAGCAGTCTGATTCTCCCTTTGGTTGGTGTGTGTGTGCGCATGTGTGTGTGGGTGTGTCAGGTTGGTTGAAAGGAAACAAGCTAGAAAGAAAAATGCAAACAACACCCCATAATATTTCCCTTTGTAGAATGATGGACTCTGAACTGGCTGGCCGTGACCTTTGACCTTTGTCAGATTGATGGCAGCAGCAGTTTCTTCTCTAAGTTCTCTGAGTTAACACACAACTGTATGATCCAGAACAACATCTGGACTAAACACCTGCTGCTATAGAGGAGCTGATGATGAGCTCATCAACACACCTGCTGATCAGGAGATCAATACACCTGATCAGCAGCTGCACACTCACACTGACCCTCTGACTTCCTGTGGAAGTCGTGATGAAGGACTCTGTGTTTGTTGTTGTTGTTCGGGTCTCGATTCGGGTCTCGTTTATGTTGAGATGAATTAAAGTTGTTTAGACATAAAAAGCTGATTAACTCTTCATCCTGTGAATAAAGCGTTCTACCTGCCGCCAGCTGACAGCGACGCCTTTGACCTGAAGCTGAGACACTGACGGTGAGTTTGGTGAGAAAACTCCAGCAGTTAACAGGTTAAAACTGGTTGTTAAATCAAGAACGAGATGCTGCTGATGTTGATTTTTAATGTCCCAAACAGTCTGAGAGAACCGGACCGTCACCCGGCCGCTCGATTCTTCTCACACCAACAAACCATCAGATATTTAACACACCTGCAACACACCTGCAGGTTCCAGGTGCACATACAGCAGGATGGAGATGATCAGAACCAGCGCTCACACCGGAATGTTCAGAGGAACCAGGTTCTGCAGGATCTACATTCAGACAGGAAGCTGTCCTGATGAACTGAAACCCGACTGGATCTGAACTCCTTCACGTAGAACATTCAAACATTTGATGCATGAAATGATGAAACGAAGTGAAGACGGACTGAAAGCGTTTCTGGTTGGGTCCGAATGGGTTTTCCAGGTTCTGATTCTGTTTTCTGGATCCAGATGGGTTCCGTCCCTCATTAAACCAGATTTGTGCGTCTGGACTTGAAGCTGTTGCTGAGGTGCATTCTGGGAGTTGTAGAACCTTCTGTGTGACGGTTTTAATAGAAGAACCAGTTTGATTCATTTGGACTGAAGACACCCGACTGTCCACTAAAGTCTGTTTGACAGTCCCGTCCCAGTTCTGAGCTCTGAGGAAACGGGTCGAGGTTTTGGACAGAAATGTAACATGAAGCAGAGTTTAGTTCTGAGAACTGAACAACACACAGAGGTTCCAACAGGACCGTCACGTTCTGGGTTTCCTGATCAGAACCGATGAGCAGCAGGACGTTAAAGACCCAGACAAAAGACACAGAGACACATTCACACACAACAACACAAAGAGGAGACAAACTGGACCTCCCATCATCCTCCTGCTGTGGTCACATGATGAGTGACAGGTGAAAGGCAGCCTATAAGAGTCCAGCTCTCAGGTGCGCCTCCTCTTGGCGCCTCCCGGACTCGCTGGGTTGGAAGATGACATCAGCTTCTCAGCTGCTCTGCTCCTCTTCCTCTTTTCTGCTTCCTTTGAACCTCCTCCTCCTCCTCCTCCCCCTCCTGCTGCTGCTGCTGCTGATGCGGCTTCACCTCCTCCCTTCTCCTTCTCACGCTCCTTCTCTTTCTCCCGGCTGCTGCTCGTTCGCTCGGACATCTTCACGGAGGAGTTACTCCCTGCAGAGAAAATGGCAACGATAAACTCTTTGTGAGTAGCTAGAGCACCAGGAAGGTCAAAGGTTACCATGGAAACCTTCAGTTTCTTAAAGAACTGTTCTCAGATTCAGACTCGGAACAAAACCAGGTTCTGACTGGATCACTAGTAACAAACTCTTTACAGTCTGACTGCAGCGTGAGGAACAGGTTCACCTTCTTCATGAGTAGCAGGAGGTTCTCTCTCCATCCTGAACTCCTCTTTGGTCTCCTCCTCTGAGCCAAGCTTCCCTGAAACACAGCAAACATCTCGTCATGAACACACACCTGCTTTTCTTCTTGTTCCATCAAGCAGACGCTGAAAACAGAGACAAACACTCAGTTATTAAATCTCAGTGTTTCTGGATCTCTGCGCAGCATCCGTCCAATCAGAAATCGAGTGAGTTTAAGAAAAAAAGTGCTGACACTTGTTCAACAAATGCTGCACAAAGCTCCTGATCCAGTCCCCACTGTTCCTCCAAACTGAAACTGGGAAGAAAAAAAACAGCGAAAGTCTAAAGAAAAACTATGAAAGAGTCTAAAAAACTGCTGATTCAGAACACCTTAAAACACATGACATGAGAGTCTGACTGCTAAAATCACATAAAGACAGGATCAGGACTTTGGACAGGGTTGGGACTTTTGGACAGGGTCTGGACTTTTGGACAGGGTCTGGACTTTTGGACAGGGTCTGGACTTTTGGACAGGATCAGGACTTTTGGACAGGATCAGGACTTTTGGACAGCAGGCTCAGAATTAACAGACTTACCTCCTTTAACTTCCTGGATGATGTCATCAGGAAGAGAGAAGCTCTTCTCCGTGTTTGGAAATGGCAGAATCTCTGATTCGTGCTGCATCACACACAGACAGATTGTTTAGACAGCTTCAGCAGAAATGCACAGTGCACGCGTGTGCGTGTTCTCACCAGAGCCTGCATGTCGTACATGGTTCCCAGGTGGTCCCAGATGACGGAGGATGAGACCTGCCGGCCGATGTTCTGACTGAACTTATCTCTAATGCAAATCATGTGGAAGTGACGGTTCACTCCTGAAAACAAAAACATTCTGTCACACAATGTGTCTGATGCCTTTTCACAATAAGAGCCTGCAGTTAGATGTTACTCCTCTGTGGTGGGGAAAGACTTTAACATGTTTTATTAGTGAAGCAATGATCTGTAATGTTACATTTCTGATTCTGAAAGAAGGGAAAACAGAATTTTTATTTGTATTTTATGATATTTTAAGACATTTGAGTCACTGTTCAACCACACAGTCCTTCAGCCTCCAGTGGTATTCTGAGAGACCCTCCACCAGGGTTGACCCAGCTGCATTACCACCTACAAAACAACAACAGAATGTCCTGCTCCAAAGAAACATTAAACAGCTGATGCACTCCCCTACAACCCCCCCCAAGGGCAGCTATTGTAAAGATGTTCTGTCCCAGTTAAATTACCATCACAGTTTGGTTCTTGTTCACATTGCTCAAATGCTTTTCCTGGACTTTTATTCTTGAATGGAAAAACTTGAAGACAAAATATTTCTGTTAACAGTATGTGTAGAATGAAGCACAGGGGAGGCAGCATCACGGTGTGTGATGGAGGGTGGAGGCGGCATCACGGTGTGTGATGGAGGGTGGAGGCGGCATCACGGTGTGTGATGGAGGGTGGAGGCGGCATCACGGTGTGTGATGGAGGGTGGAGGCGGCATCACGGTGTGTGATGGAGGGTGGAGGCAGCATCACGGTGTGTGATGGAGGGTGGAGGCAGCATCACGGTGTGTGATGGAGGGTGGAGGCAGCATCATGGTGTGTGATGGAGGGTGGAGGCGGCATCATGGTGTGTGATGGAGGGTGGAGGCAGCATCACGGTGTGTGATGGAGGGTGGAGGCAGCATCACGGTGTGTGATGGAGGGTGGATGCGGCATCATGGTGTGTGATGGAGGGTGGAGGCGGCATCACGGTGTGTGATGGAGGGTGGAGGCAGCATCACGGTGTGTGATGGAGGGTGGAGGCGGCATCACGGTGAGTGATGGAGGGTGGAGGCGGCATCACGGTGTGTGATGGAGGGTGGAGGCAGCATCACGGTGTGTGATGGAGGGTGGAGGCAGCATCACGGTGTGTGATGGAAGGTGGAGGCAGCATCACGGTGTGTGATGGAGGGTGGAGGCGGCATCATGGTGTGTGATGGAGGGTGGAGGCGGCATCACGGTGTGTGATGGAGGGTGGAGGCAGCGTCAGGGTGTGTGATGGAAGGTGGAGGCAGCATCACGGTGTGTGATGGAGGGTGGAGGCGGCATCATGGTGTGTGATGGAGGGTGGAGGCGGCATCACGGTGTGTGATGGAGGGTGGAGGCAGCATCACGGTGTGTGATGGAGGGTGGAGGCAGCATCACGGTGTGTGATGGAAGGTGGATGCAGCATCACAGTGTGTGATGGAGGGTGGAGGCAGCATCAAGGTGTGTGATGGAGGGTGGATGCAGCATCATGGTGTGTGATGGAGGGTGGGGGCGGCATCACGGTGTGTGATGGAGGGTGGAGGCAGCATCACGGTGTGTGATGGAGGGTGGAGGCAGCATCACGGTGTGTGATGGAGGGTGGAGGCGGCATCATGGTGTGTGATGGAGGGTGGAGGCAGCATCACGGTGTGTGATGGAGGGTGGAGGCAGCATCATGGTGTGTGATGGAGGGTGGAGGCGGCATCAAGGTGTGTGATGGAAGGTGGAGGCAGCATCACGGTGTGTGATGGAGGGTGGAGGCGGCATCACGGTGTGTGATGGAGGGTGGAGGCAGCATCATGGTGTGTGATGGAGGGTGGAGGCGGCATCACGGTGTGTGATGGAAGGTGGAGGCAGCATCACGGTGTGTGATGGAGGGTGGAGGCGGCATCATGGTGTGTGATGGAGGGTGGAGGCGGCATCACGGTGTGTGATGGAGGGTGGAGGCAGCATCATGGTGTGTGATGGAGGGTGGAGGCAGCATCATGGTGTGTGATGGAGGGTGGAGGCAGCATCACAGTGTGTGATGGAGGGTGGAGGCAGCATCAAGGTGTGTGATGGAGGGTGGATGCAGCATCACGGTGTGTGATGGAGGGTGGAGGCAGCATCATGGTGTGTGATGGAGGGTGGAGGCAGCATCATGGTGTGTGATGGAGGGTGGAGGCAGCATCATGGTGTGTGATGGAGGGTGGAGGCAGCATCAAGTGTGTGATGGAGGGTGGAGGCAGCATCAAGGTGTGTGATGGAGGTGGAGGCAGCATCACGGTGTGTGATGGAGGGTGGAGGCGGCATCGTGGTGAGCGATGGAGGGTGGAGGCGGCATCACGGTGTGTGATGGAGGGTGGAGGCAGCATCATGGTGTGTGATGGAGGGTGGAGGCGGCATCACGGTGTGTGATGGAGGGTGGAGGCAGCATCACAGTGTGTGATGGAGGGTGGAGGCAGCATCGCGGTGTGTGATGGAGGGTGGAGGCAGCATCATGGTGTGTGATGGAGGGTGGAGGCGGCATCATGGTGTGTGATGGAGGGTGGAGGCGGCATCAGGGGGTGTGATGGAGGGTGGAGGCAGCATCACGGTGTGTGATGGAGGGTGGAGGCAGCATCACAGTGTGTGATGGAGGGTGGAGGCAGCATCAGGGTGTGTGATGGAGGGTGGATGCGGCATCATGGTGTGTGATGGAGGGTGGAGGCAGCATCACGGTGTGTGATGGAGGGTGGAGGCAGCATCACGGTGTGTGATGGAGGGGGGAGGCAGCATCACAGTGTGTGATGGAGGGTGGAGGCAGCATCAAGGTGTGTGATGGAGGGTGGATGCAGCATCATGGTGTGTGATGGAGGGTGGAGGCGGCATCACGGTGTGTGATGGAGGGTGGAGGCAGCATCACGGTGTGTGATGGAGGGTGGAGGCGGCATCATGGTGTGTGATGGAGGGTGGAGGCAGCATCACGGTGTGAGATGGAGGGTGGAGGCAGCATCACAGTGTGTGATGGAGGGTGGAGGCAGCATCAAGGTGTGTGATGGAGGGTGGATGCAGCATCACGGTGTGTGATGGAGGGTGGGGGCGGCATCACGGTGTGTGATGGAAGGTGGAGGCAGCATCACGGTGTGTGATGGAGGGTGGAGGCGGCATCATGGTGTGTGATGGAGGGTGGAGGCGGCATCACGGTGTGTGATGGAAGGTGGATGCAGCATCACAGTGTGTGATGGAGGGTGGAGGCGGCATCGCGGTGTGTGATGGAGGGTGGAGGCAGCATCACGGCGTGTGATGGAGGGTGGAGGCAGCATCACGGTGTGTGATGGAGGGTGGAGGCAGCATCATGGTGTGTGATGGAGGGTGGAGGCGGCATCATGGTGTGTGATGGAGGGTGGAGGCGGCATCACGGTGTGTGATGGAGGGTGGAGGCAGCATCATGGAGTGTGATGGAGGGTGGAGGCGGCATCACGGTGTGTGATGGAGGGTGGAGGCAGCATCACGGGGTGTGATGGAGGGTGGATGCAGCATCATGGTGTGTGATGGAGGGTGGAGGCAGCATCATGGTGTGTGATGGAGGGTGGAGGCAGCATCACGGTGTGTGATGGAGGGTGGAGCCGGCATCACGGTGTGTGATGGAGGGTGGGGGCGGCATCACGGTGTGTGATGGAGGGTGGAGGCAGCATCACGGTGTGTGATGGAGGGTGGAGGCAGCATCACAGTGTGTGATGGAGGGTGGAGGCAGCATCAAGGTGTGTGATGGAGGGTGGATGCAGCATCATGGTGTGTGATGGAGGGTGGAGGCGGCATCACGGTGTGTGATGGAGGGTGGAGGCAGCATCATGGTGTGTGATGGAGGGTGGAGGCAGCATCAAGGTGTGTGATGGAGGGTGGATGCAGCATCACAGTGTGTGATGGAGGGTGGAGGCAGCATCAAGGTGTGTGATGGAGGGTGGATGCAGCATCATGGTGTGTGATGGAGGGTGGAGGCGGCATCACGGTGTGTGATGGAGGGTGGAGGCAGCATCACGGTGTGTGATGGAGGGTGGAGGCGGCATCATGGTGTGTGATGGAGGGTGGAGGCGGCATCACGGTGTGTGATGGAGGGTGGAGGCAGCATCACGGTGTGTGATGGAGGGTGGATGCAGCATCATGGTGTGTGATGGAGGGTGGAGGCGGCATCACGGTGTGTGATGGAGGGTGGAGGCAGCATCAAGGTGTGTGATGGAGGGTGGAGGCAGCATCACAGTGTGTGATGGAGGGTGGAGGCAGCATCAAGGTGTGTGATGGAGGGTGGATGCAGCATCATGGTGTGTGATGGAGGGGGGAGGCAGCATCATGGTGTGTGATGGAGGGGGGAGGCAGCATCATGGTGTGTGATGGAGGGTGGAGGCGGCATCACGGTGTGTGATGGAGGGTGGAGGCAGCATCATGGTGTGTGATGGAGGGTGGAGGCGGCATCACGGTGTGTGATGGAGGGTGGAGGCGGCATCACGGTGTGTGATGGAGGGTGGAGGCAGCATCATGGTGTGTGATGGAGGGTGGAGGCAGCATCACAGTGTGTGATGGAGGGTGGAGGCAGCATCAAGGTGTGTGATGGAGGGTGGATGCAGCATCATGGTGTGTGATGGAGGGTGGAGGCGGCATCACGGTGTGTGATGGAGGGTGGAGGCAGCATCATGGTGTGTGATGGAGGGTGGAGGCAGCATCACGGTGTGTGATGGAGGGTGGAGGCAGCATCAAGGTGTGTGATGGAGGGTGGAGGCAGCATCAGGGTGTGTGATGGAGGGTGGAGGCGGCATCACGGTGTGTGATGGAGGGTGGAGGCAGCATCACGGTGTGTGATGGAGGGTGGAGGCCGCATCATGGTGTGTGATGGAGGGTGGAGGCAGCATCACGGTGTGTGATGGAGGGTGGAGGCGGCATCACGGTGTGTGATGGAGGGTGGAGGCGGCATCACGGTGTGTGATGGAGGGTGGAGGCAGCATCAAGGTGTGTGATGGAGGGTGGAGGCAGCATCAAGGTGTGTGATGGAGGGTGGATGCAGCATCACGGTGTGTGATGGAGGGTGGAGGCAGCATCAAGGTGTGTGATGGAGGGTGGAGGCGGCATCATGGTGTGTGATGGAGGGTGGAGGCGGCATCACGGTGTGTGATGGAGGGTGGAGGCAGCATCACGGTGTGTGATGGAGGGTGGAGGCAGCATCACAGTGTGTGATGGAGGGTGGAGGCAGCATCAAGGTGTGTGATGGAGGGTGGATGCAGCATCATGGTGTGTGATGGAGGGTGGAGGCGGCATCACGGTGTGTGATGGAGGGTGGAGGCAGCATCACGGTGTGTGATGGAGGGTGGAGGCAGCATCATGGTGTGTGATGGAGGGTGGAGGCAGCATCATGGTGTGTGATGGAGGGTGGAGGCAGCATCAAGGTGTGTGATGGAGGGTGGATGCAGCATCATGGTGTGTGATGGAGGGTGGAGGCGGCATCACGGTGTGTGATGGAGGGTGGAGGCGGCATCACGGTGTGTGATGGAGGGTGGAGGCAGCATCACAGTGTGTGATGGAGGGTGGAGGCAGCATCAAGGTGTGTGATGGAGGGTGGATGCAGCATCATGGTGTGTGATGGAGGGTGGAGGCGGCATCACGGTGTGTGATGGAGGGTGGAGGCGGCATCACGGTGTGTGATGGAGGGTGGAGGCAGCATCAAGGTGTGTGATGGAGGGTGGATGCAGCATCACGGTGTGTGATGGAGGGTGGAGGCAGCATCACAGTGTGTGATGGAGGGTGGAGGCAGCATCACGGTGTGTGATGGAGGGTGGAGGCGGCATCACGGTGTGTGATGGAGGGTGGGGGCGGCATCACGGTGTGTGATGGAGGGTGGAGGCAGCATCACAGGTGTGATGGAGGGTGGAGGCAGCATCATGGTGTGTGATGGAGGGTGGAGGCAGCATCAAGGTGTGTGATGGAGGGTGGAGGCAGCATCATGGTGTGTGATGGAGGGTGGAGGCGGCATCACGGTGTGTGATGGAGGGTGGGGGCGGCATCACGGTGTGTGATGGAGGGTGGAGGCAGCATCAAGGTGTGTGATGGAGGGTGGATGCAGCATCATGGTGTGTGATGGAGGGTGGAGGCGGCATCACGGTGTGTGATGGAGGGTGGAGGCGGCATCATGGTGTGTGATGGAGGGTGGAGGCGGCATCACGGTGTGTGATGGAGGGTGGATGCAGCATCACGGTGTGTGATGGAGGGTGGAGGCAGCATCACAGTGTGTGATGGAGGGTGGAGGCAGCATCACAGTGTGTGATGGAGGGTGGAGGCAGCATCAAGGTGTGTGATGGAGGGTGGATGCAGCATCATGGTGTGTGATGGAGGGTGGAGGCGGCATCATGGTGTGTGATGGAGGGTGGAGGCAGCATCACGGTGTGTGATGGAGGGTGGAGGCAGCATCACGGTGTGTGATGGAGGGTGGAGGCGGCATCACGGTGTGTGATGGAGGGTGGAGGCAGGATCACGGTGTGTGATGGAGGGTGGAGGCGGCATCACGGTGTGTGATGGAGGGTGGATGCAGCATCATGGTGTGTGATGGAGGGTGGAGGCAGCATCATGGTGTGTGATGGAGGGTGGAGGCAGCAGCACGGTGTGTGATGGAGGGTGGAGGCAGCATCACGGTGTGTGATGGAGGGTGGAGGCGGCATCACGGTGTGTGATGGAGGGTGGAGGCAGCATCACAGTGTGTGATGGAGGGTGGAGGCAGCATCAAGGTGTGTGATGGAGGGTGGATGCAGCATCATGGTGTGTGATGGAGGGTGGAGGCAGCATCATGGTGTGTGATGGAGGGTGGAGGCAGCATCACGGTGTGTGATGGAGGGTGGAGGCAGCATCACAGTGTGTGATGGAGGGTGGAGGCAGCATCAAGGTGTGTGATGGAGGGTGGATGCAGCATCATGGTGTGTGATGGAGGGTGGAGGCGGCATCACGGTGTGTGATGGAGGGTGGAGGCGGCATCACGGTGAGTGATGGAGGGTGGAGGCGGCATCCCGGTGTGTGATGGAGGGTGGAGGCAGCAGCACGGTGTGTGATGGAGGGTGGAGGCGGCATCACGGTGTGTGATGGAGGGTGGAGGCAGCATCATGGTGTGTGATGGAGGGTGGAGGCAGGATCACGGTGTGTGATGGAGGGTGGAGGCGGCATCACGGTGAGTGATGGAGGGTGGAGGCGGCATCACGGTGTGTGATGGAGGGTGGAGGCGCATCATGGTGTGTGATGGAGGGTGGAGGCAGCATCAAGGTGTGTGATGGAGGGTGGATGCAGCATCATGGTGTGTGATGGAGGGTGGAGGCGGCATCATGGTGTGTGATGGAGGGTGGAGGCAGCATCAAGGTGTGTGATGGAGGGTGGAGGCGGCATCACGGTGTGTGATGGAGGGTGGAGGCGGCATCACGGTGAGTGATGGAGGGTGGAGGCGGCATCACGGTGTGTGATGGAGGGTGGAGGCAGCATCACAGTGTGTGATGGAGGGTGGATGCAGCATCATGGTGTGTGATGGAGGGTGGAGGCAGCATCATGGTGTGTGATGGAGGGTGGATGCAGCATCATGGTGTGTGATGGAGGGTGGAGGCAGCATCACAGTGTGTGATGGAGGGTGGAGGCAGCATCATGGTGTGTGATGGAGGGTGGAGGCAGCATCAAGGTGTGTGATGGAGGGTGGATGCAGCATCATGGTGTGTGATGGAGGGTGGAGGCGGCATCACGGTGTGTGATGGAAGGTGGATGCAGCATCACAGTGTGTGATGGAGGGTGGAGGCAGCATCAAGGTGTGTGATGGAGGGTGGATGCAGCATCATGGTGTGTGATGGAGGGTGGGGGCGGCATCACGGTGTGTGATGGAGGGTGGAGGCGGCATCACGGTGTGTGATGGAGGGTGGAGGCGGCATCACGGTGTGTGATGGAGGGTGGAGGCAGCATCACAGTGTGTGATGGAGGGTGGAGGCAGCATCAAGGTGTGTGATGGAGGGTGGATGCGGCATCATGGTGTGTGATGGAGGGTGGAGGCAGCATCACGGTGTGTGATGGAGGGTGGAGGCAGCATCACGGTGTGTGATGGAGGGTGGAGGCAGCATCACGGTGTGTGATGGAGGGTGGATGCAGCATCATGGTGTGTGATGGAGGGTGGAGGCAGCATCATTGTGTGTGATGGAGGGTGGAGGCAGCATCACGGGGTGTGATGGAGGGTGGAGGCAGCATCACAGTGTGTGATGGAGGGTGGAGGCAGCATCAAGGTGTGTGATGGAGGGTGGAGGCAGCATCACAGTGTGTGATGGAGGGTGGAGGCAGCATCAAGGTGTGGGATGGAGGGTGGAGGCAGCATCAAGGTGTGTGATGGAGGGTGGAGGCGGCATCACGGTGTGTGATGGAGGGTGGAGGCGGCATCACGGTGTGTGATGGAGGGTGGAGGCGGCATCACGGTGTGTGATGGAGGGTGGAGGCAGCATCACGGTGTGTGATGGAGGGTGGAGGCAGCATCACGGTGTGTGATGGAGGGTGGAGGCAGCATCATGGTGTGTGATGGAGGGTGGAGGCAGCATCACGGTGTGTGATGGAGGGTGGAGGCAGCATCATGGTGTGTGATGGAGGGTGGAGGCGGCATCACGGTGTGTGATGGAGGGTGGAGGCAGCATCACGGTGTGTGATGGAGGGTGGAGGCAGCATCACAGTGTGTGATGGAGGGTGGAGGCAGCATCATGGTGGACTGTAGTATGGTTACAGAGTTCTTTATGAAAACCTGCTGCAGACATCAGAGACAGACCTGAAACAACCCTGCACAGACTTCAGGACAATCTGACCCTGAGTGAATAAAGTTTAATATCTGAATAAATTTTGGAACCTCCAGGTGAGATGATCTTACGTGCACATTTAACAGTGTTTTTATTAAAAACCCACAGCTTCTTCCTTCATCTGCACTACAGAGTTTGTTTTTGTTGAATCGGGTCACACGGTGTTCAACTGTTAGCTCATGCTAACACTTACCGACCGGTTTGTGTCCGATCATCGCGTGGAATAAACAAACCTCCACCTCGTGGCTCCAGACCACCGAGTCCTCCCCCGGAACCAGACCCGAGTCCGGAGGCTTTTCATCGGTCTGGCTCAGCGTGGTATCTGCCTCTCCCATCTTCTCCTCTCAACTAATAACAGATTCAAAGAAACACCTCGGAGCTGCGCTAATCAGCACCCCACCGGAAATGTGAGCACACTTCCGGTTATTGCTTTTCAAAATAAACGTGGAGCGTCCTCCGATAAATCCTTTCCAGCAGGTGTATAATCTGACTAAAGTGATGCTAAACAGCATACAGAAGATGAAGGTTCACTTTAAACCACTTACATCACGTCAGGGCGATTGTTGTTTTATGGAGTAATTTATAAATACGCAAAAGACATACTTTCAGAATAAAAGCAGACATCTAAAACCAGGTGAAGTTACTTCTGTCTCTCGTGTTTTAAAATTATATTGATAGTGATTCTTTAATGTTAAAGTGAACCAGTCGACTCAGTTCTGCTTCTCTAAACGCTGATCAAACACCAAAAGTTTTATTTGAAATAAATTTGATACAATGGAGGTCATGAAACGACCACTATCACAAATACAACCAGACAGCAAGGAAAAAACAAACTCAATAATACAATAACTTACAACAGGCTTCTAAATTTCACTGAGCTGGATGAGAAACAACTCTTTTATTCAACTGGTTTTACATCAAAATACAAAAGTGTGCATCTTTTCATAGAGTGCTCACATCTATAACATAAAGATTAATGTAACATTATATAGATGACTGTAAGACTGACTGTTTCTACTTTATTAGAGACAAGCTTCCAAAAACATAGATCTTCAAACTAAATTTAGATTTATAAAAAAACAACCGGAACTCAGAAATTACAGCATTTATTTTAAATACCAACTTTAATTTGGAAATTTCCCTCAAAATAATCCACCAGTTTGAATCAGGATGTGAAACAGCTGGAAACATTGCATTATGGGAGATGTAGTCTCCAGGAACAGGTATGGCTGATTCACCTGAGCTGAACTCTGTGCTGTTGACTTTTGAAATGTTTGTCAGTGAGTTGGGATGTGATGTGACAGCAAACCGATGGATCGGCTCTTCACAAACTGACCTTATCCATTCTCACAGCTGATTGGATGAGGATTATATAGCTCCTCCTCTCAACCTGTCCCTCTGACTGCTCCTCCTCCCTTCACCTCACACCTCACGCTTGTTTATCACACCAAAAGTTTCAGTGAAACAAACTGATTTTAACCCAAATGTCCTGAAGAGAAAAAAAAAAAAGTCCTGAAACTTCCTAATTTATGTTTTTATCATGTTTTTCTGTGAGGAGCGGGGACACGCCCACACCTGATACCTGCAGGCTTTCAGGTGAAGCACATAGTTTGTTTTGTCAAACTCGAGTTCGGTTCAGTCATTTACATAAAAACTTCTGAGGATTTGTTTTAGAAAGAATCCTCCCTGTTCTGGAACCTGATGCAAATTTAACCTGCCAGCATCACTATCGACTCGGAGGAAGTGAAAACACTCAGGAGGCGGAGCCTTCAGAATCACATGAGCGGTTCCAACAGGAAGCAGCAGCTCATGTCAAAACCTCATCAAAAAAGGAACAAACAGTAAAAAAAAAACAACTTTTAAACAAAGTTTGGAGGGAAAAAAAAAAAAAAAAAAAAAAAAAAAAA
Source organism: Pachypanchax playfairii (assembly GCA_006937955.1). Taxonomy (NCBI): domain Eukaryota; kingdom Metazoa; phylum Chordata; class Actinopteri; order Cyprinodontiformes; family Aplocheilidae; genus Pachypanchax; species Pachypanchax playfairii. Next base: position 344,778 of record SSNP01000114.1, on the reverse strand, counting down.
AAAAAAAAAAAGAGTTAACACTTAAAAACTGAAACTTTGGTGGGGGGCGGGGTCTATCTTAAAATTCTGCTGTTTTTTTAAGCACAAAATGAACTAAATAAAACAGAAGCAAGCTGACAGCAAATGTCATGACAAAGCAGAAGGCAGCGTGAGCAGCTGATAAACCAGGAGGCAGAGTCACCTGGAGACCTGCACACCTGGATGATGTCACAATCAGGACGAGCACAGGCTGGAAACGTGGTTCCGCTCGAAGGCAGAAGGCTCCATTAACGGCTTCCTGGTCAATCGGAGCTGAAAACACACACCAGCAGCAGTCTGACAACAGCTGTAACCATGGAGACCAACTGCTGCTTCCATAGTTACCAGAGACAAAGACGTTGGCAACATAAACTCCACCCCAGTTTCCCCGGCAACAAACATAGGGTTTGAGAGGAGTGAGGGGGAGGGGCTTGAATGAAAGGTAGATATGTGGGGGGAGGAGCAGCGATGAAAGTTATTGGTCCTTTTTCTCAGGTCCAGATGAATCCTCTGTAGGTCCCTCCTCCTCAGGAGAAGACTCCTCGTACCTGCAGATGAGAGGAACCAAATATTTTCATTCAGGTGGAAACTGGCTAAGCAGATTTTGACCGAGCTGAAAAAACACCTGGTGATCAGAAGAGTTTTAACCCGTCACTTTGTTACATGAGAGTGAACACGAGATCTGTTTCCAGAGTGATGCAACTAGTGGAAACACCCTGCTCTGATAATGGCCCCGCCTCCCAACACCTGTAGTTACTAAGGTATCAGACCTCATTCAGATATTAAGGAAACATCAGGTTTAAACAATTGTCGAGTTTTCAGAAGTTCCAAACATCTGAACAGGTTTATTTAGTTTCTTGACTCAAACAGGTGGATGAACGAATGCTGTTCTTCTCTCCGGTGGGCTTTTACCTGTCTAGGTGAGACAGGGAGGAATAGTATAGGCAGGGGGTGGGGCTTCTACATGGAGGTGGGCTGTAAGCGGCGATGGCGTGGGGAAGAGCCGGTTGCCATGGCGTCCATGGATGTTGCCAGACTTGCAGGAGACCCGCTCACTGTGGGGAACGATGTGATCCGGGGAGACGCAGGAAGAACTTCCTCTGAAGACTCAAAGCTTCGATCGGGAAAGAAGAGAGGAAGAGGATGAAATGAACAGGTGAAGATTAGAGGAGGAGGAGAAAGAGGAGGAGTATTAAGACTTGATCTTAAGCTCTAAAGGTGAGATACTGTAGATGGTGGAGGATGAGAAAACACCAGGATGGAGGGAAGAGGAGAGTCTGGGAGGTGAAACATCTGTCAATCAAAAAGGTTCAAGTTGAAACTTCCTTCAGTTTCTTATTTCAACCAACCAACAATCTGAACCACAGGTCCGAAGATCCAGCTGGACCTTTAAAGAACGGACTTTATCCATCAGAACAAGTCCTGTACAAGATGCTCTAAAAGTCCGAATCCTAGAAGCCCAATCAGTCTGGATCACATGACCGAGTTCTGTACAGACCACAGGACTGAGACGGTCTGGGGTTTCTGTCATGTTCCACCAAAGAGCTTTCTAAATATCAGTCATGTTCTGTACCGCTTGTTCCTGTTCACAGAGCTGGTGTCATAATTGGGCGAGAGGCGGGGCTTCACCTGGACAGGTTACCTGTCCATCACATTGTGCAACAGAAAAAATTGACTTAATTTAATAAAACTTAAGTTTTACAGATAAAAATCTGCAAATTGTTGAATTTTTTTTACTTTTAACCAAATGTTCTGCTTGTTTATTTAGATGTTTGACATTTTGCAGAAGATAAATACAAAAGTTCCATTGAAGAACAAACATGTTGGAGCTATAAGACAAGATGAACCGGTGATGTAGTTACCATGGTTACTCACCTAAACATCTCTGTCACCTCTCCTTTGAAGAGCGCAACAATGACGGGAAACCCGACGCAGGCAGGAACCAGGTAGAGCAGGGCGGGCTGCGAACACACAAACACACAGAGTGCTGAATAACAACCAGATTATAATCCAGACTACGTTCCATCCATGAATTTGTTTCATGTGTTTTGGTTTCAGAGAACCTGAACAGAACCTGAACAGAACCTCTACGGGAAGAGCAAACAGCTATGACACGTTCCAGCCGCTTGTGATGAAAAGTCAGTTACATTTTCACTCTCACAGTCTGAGACAACTCAGTTTAATCACAGATAAGATCAGCTTCACCGTGTGACCTCTGACCTCATACCTGTGCGTGTTTAAAGGTGTGCATGACGAAGATGGTGAGGCCCAGTCCAAAGATGTAAGCCAAGAAACTGGAGTAGAAATACGTTCTGCTGTTTTTCTTTAAACTGCACAAAGAAACAGAAATCCCATCTGAACAAGGAAAGACGGGCGTTCATCATCAGAAGAGGAGGAAGCGCTGCGGCGAGGCCTTACCTGACATCGAAGCGCAGCAGCAGGGCGATGAAGATGCCTGGGATGACGATGTCTCCCAGTCCCAACATGGCAAAGTTACTGGCGTCCAGACCTTTCTCCAGTAGGTCCTGAGGAAAGACCACTGAAAGACAGAGGACACATAATGATGTCCATGAAGCAGGAAACACATCGCGGGGCAACAAGATCGTCACAAATTCTCTAAAACAGACTCACGTTTGATCGGAGCTTCAAAAGACTTTGCCACCGTTACCATGACATTGGTCCCAAACACCTGGAGAGAGACAGAGAGAGAACGGGCAAGAGCGACAGGACAGGTGAGAGGGAGAGAGACAGACGGGTGAGAGGGGCAGACGGGATGAGAAGGACAGGAATCAATCGTAACTTCGAAAGATGATCCAACAGGTAAACTCTGATTACGCTAATATATCATCCTTTTTATGAATGCTAAAGGCTTTTATTTTGAAACTCAAAAAGAACATTATGAAGCTCATTATTTATAAAAACAAGAAGTCAACTTTAAATTATAATTCCTTTATTTCAGGCTGTAGTTTGTCGCCATATTTACCCAATTAGTGATTTATTAACCAAACAATAAAGTCACCAGCTGGTTGTATTTACTGTTACCATGGAAACAATTGGACAGCAGTGATCTGGATTTTAAGCTCTCAGCTGATGATGTGTGACATGATGAAGATGGGCTGCTGTGTGTTGGTTAACTCTCCTCACCCAGAAAACATCGTAGACGAAGAGCCCCCCCAGCAGGATGCAGCCGGTACTGACGTTGTTCAGGTGCAGCAGCTCCACTCCGTTCAGAGCAAACGCCAGGCCAAACAGATTATTGGCTATCCAGTGCTGATGTCACAAAAATAGCACATGTGATTGGCTGTGAAGATGAATCAAGTGTCCGATAGCTTGATGTAGCAGATTTTACCTTTTTGAGCAGGTACCAGACTCCCACCACGCTGCTGATCAGCAGACACGCCAGGTTCTTGGTGTCAAACTCATAATTAATTATTTCTGTGGAGAAACAGATTCTGCATCAGAGGAAACATTCCAACAGGATGTTGCTCACAAGCTCAAATTAAACTAAATAAAATTACATTTAAAGAAAAATCTGGTTGTACGATATTAAAGTTTGGTGTCACTGAATCAAAGAACCCTGAATATCTTTCACAGTAGTTTGTCACTGAAGCAGGTGTGGTGCAAAGCAAGTGTGGGGCAGAGCAGGTGTGTGGCAGTGCAGGTGTGGGGCAGTGCAGGTGTGGGGCAGTGCAGGTGTGTGGCAGAGCAGGTGTGGGGCAGAGCAAGTGTGGTGCAGTGCAGGTGTGGTGCAGAGCAGGTGTGGGGCGTGGGGCAGTGCAGGTGTGGGGCA